>JAUBNY010001079.1:115174-130347 GCA_032275445.1 Crypturellus soui
AAAAGAAAAAAAAATCCCACAACATCACACACACAAAAAACCTCCCCCAAACTCGCTCAATGATATTAGAAAGGGAGTCCTTTGCCTTCTAAATAGGCCCTCATCTCTGAGCTGAACTTGGTTTTAATTTCTTGAGGGAATCATGATTTTTTTAATTATTTTTTCCCCGCATTAAACGATCTCTCTGTTCTGTATCCCCGTGCACTGTAACGCTCTGCATGACTTTACTCTGCTTCCATGGGAGCTCCCGTGTTTGCTCCCGTGTTTAAGTGGGCCAAGCGGAGCAGCGCGCTCCACCAGGGCTCATTCCGGACAGTCCCTTGGAGGAGGGAGCCGGTGCTGGCGAAGGGACGTGGGACAAGGCCACGGTGTTTATAAACAGGAGCCCAAGAGAGAGCTATGAACTCGAGTTGCATGGAATGTCCCTTGGGGGCGGGAGGAAAGAAAAATGAAGAAGTTCTGTAAAAACAGTTACTGGAATTATGGATTTTTGTTTCTTTTTAATAGGGCATAAATTACAGGTTTTAAAGCACAAAAATGATGCCTCTGACAGTAGCAGGAACACAAATATCAAACTAATTCTTAGCAGTAGCCTTCCTATGGAGTGGAATGGATCGGCAGCCCCTACCATTGTACGCACTCGAGAACCAAGCCAAACACAGCTGCCCTAGGTAGAAATTACGTCCTGTGTTATATTTTCAAACCAAACATTTAAAGAGGTTGAAGTTTCATGAACTTATTCCATTTCCTTTGCACCACAGAAGCAACACCGGTGCTTACAACCCCTTCGTTATACAAATAAGAAATTGGTCTGGGATCTGTTATGCTGTAGAAATTGGTGCCTAGTTTAATGCTGGGGTGGGCTATATTGCATAAATATAGGATTATAAATGGATTTTGCAGTTAATCACAGAGCAGAAGCATCTGTCAAGTCTCCCACTTCTGTAAATCAAAGTTTAACAGCTCAGACCAACTCGGAAAGTTTCAGCAGCTCTTGCAGCTCTGCCTGTGTAAAAGAGCATCCTCCAACACGGCTACAGGCAAAAGGAATAGGCTCCATTATATAGTGGAAAATCCAAGTATCCAAAATTCTGTCCTCTTCCTTACCAAAACAATATCTAAAATTATATGCTGTAACTGCCACTGGTGCTGCTCCTGCTACTAGTATCTGGAAGTGGGATACAATTCCCCCTTCCCTCCTTTTTGAGGCTTCCTCATCTCTTAGGAAAATTGGGACTTTCCCTCAGAACTGGGGAGACGAAAAAAAAATGTGTTTCAAAATTCTGAAGTCACGTAATTATTTTCATTAAAGCATTTATCCAAGATTGATAGCTCTTTCTTCATTTGTTTTTAAGGCTCCTTGAAGCTAAAACACTATTTGCTACCACTACGTTTCTGTCAAGTGAAGTGGACTTCCAGGAACGGGACATCCAGGAAACACTGTGTTCCCAGCTTCTCTCCGTGCTCCGTGTACACGCATCGTTCTTGCTTGTGTCATAAAACAAGAATTTCCCCCCCAACAATCACTAAGTTTATCAGAAACTACTGCACTACTCACGAATTTCTTTGAGTCTGGGGACATTTAGAAGGGTTTGTGCCCTCTGACATAACCTTGTGAGCAATGAGGGTTTAGAGATTAAACTGCCCAGACTAACTACAACAAAACACAACAGCCCACTGCAAGAGAGACAGTAATGCTTGGAAGAGCGGATGAAGGAAGGGAGCCCCCAGATTGCGGGAAATATCTCAAACTAGCAACTTTACTGTCTGATTGTATCTGATGACGGAAAAAACAAAGATCCAGGCATATTAATTACCGAAATAGCCTGTCTCCAATAGCTCTTCATGGGTGCCCGTATTTCTTTAGTACTTTCCATCTGACTAGTAGGCTGCACCTCATCCACTTGAGTCGCTGCAGAGCATCCCGGGCTGCGGTGGAGGTGGTTCAGCAAAACTGGCTCTTAAAAGTCACAGCCAGGTCCCCAAAGAGCTGTTAAAGTCACCTCCAGCCAACGCTGCTTCCACCCTTTCCCATGTGCTGTGGCACTTGCTTTCCGCTCAGCTGCGGTGTCTCCGCTATCCCGCTATTTGTGCGGGAGGTCCTTGCTCCGCTGCCCACCTTGGTGGTGTCTGGTCCCATCTCCAAACACCTGCTATGGACTGGGCAGCCCTTTAGCATTCCGGGTATTACCATATAGCGATTTATAGGGAAACCAGAGCAAGCGATGAGAATGCCAAATGGTCAAGACTGGCTTCTGTGCAAAACACAAGACAATGTGAGCCGAGTCTGGACCCGAAGGTGACACAAAGAGGCAACCAAACCCATGAACTGATGGAAAAAAATGAATAGAAAATAACTCACACTCCTGTAATACAAAAATTAGGGGAAAACCAATGAAAAAAATGAGGCAGAAAAGGAAAGTATGTTTTCCTACACAACATTCATTACGTTACGAAACTCACTGCCAGGGGATAGTTTGGATGCCAAATTATATGTAGATTCAAAAGGGGTGCAGCAAGTAATGGGAGAATGATCTATTGAGGCTGCTGAAGGACTGGGAGGGAGACACAACCTCTGGTTCAGAAAGTCCCTAAACCACAAACGAGACAAATCAGAGATGATGCATGCCCTGCTCTGCTTTTTCCTTTAAGAAACAACGAGCTACTGTTAGTGTCCAAGTGAGATGGGACTATTATGAGCAAAAAAGAGACAAATTAATCAGAAAGGATTTCTGAGAAAGGGAACAGGATGTGTGTAACGCATTTTCAAAGCTCTTGGGAATTTCAGACCCCACAGTATCCCAATCAGCCCACTCCTGTCACTGCTCTGCTCTTCCGCAGCCAGGACTGCTCCTGACACTTGAGGCTCAGAATATATTTCCTTTTCCCCACTCTCCGAAGAGGTATCTGCCTCTGGCAGACCCACTTTTGTTTGCCAACCACACTATAAGACCAAGGACCATTTTCACAAGAGGGACTTTTCTGCTGGTATTATATCATCGCACATACTTGCACAGCCCAAAATCTGCACAGACTAACCCAGCTGACTCTCTAACACATTTGCTGTTTCTTTTTTTTCCTCATTGTGTAAGAATTTGAAACACTTCTCTTTTTTAAAAAAAAAAATGTTAGAGCCACCTAATCAGATGGTCTGATTCTTGTTTTTCTACTTAAAGTTTTAGGAAGCAGCATGGAGTGTATCAAAGATGCTGTCCTGAAACTTTAAGTGTCACACGTACAGGCCTGAACTGCTTTTCTAAACAGAGTTTTTAAAAAAAAAAAAAAACACTTTTCCTCCTTTACAAAGTCATTTAACCGTATTAAGTCATTACTTGACATGAAAAACAGAGTTTTAGAGTTTTATGCTCCCCTTTCCATTATCTTTGTCCAATTTGGGCACTGATGATAAATAACTGCTCTCTATGGCACTCAACGTTCAGCAGCTTTATATTCCCGAATGCCACTATTTCATTGCAGGTTCCATTGACCTACAGTCTTCAGCAACATATTTAGACATTCAGTACATGATTCCAGACCCTCTTTCCATACCTTTTATCAGTTTTAAGGCAATATGACTTCTATGCATTTCTATGCTGCTATGTACTTCTATCCTCTCCAAAGCTTTTGCCACCATTTCTTTACCTCTTCTCTTCCTCAGTCCATTCTCCTGTTGCCACGTCCATTCTTGTACAATAAATGCCATCACTCCATCTAATATTTTGGAGCTCTGGTAAAGGAAAACCAGAAAGGTAAAAGAAAAGCACTCTAAGATTTTAAATGACCATACAGCTATTTGCTGATAATAAAGACTCTATGGGGGGGAAGGGGACAAGAGGTATCAGTTGCTATACAGCAACAGATCCTAGTGCAAATGAAGCTGCAAGAGCTTGAGAAGGATGGGTCACCCTTACATCTGAGTACAGACTTAAGCTCATATGTAAGTGGAAGCAGAGCTTGTTCCATGCATCCTGCCTCCCCAGACGAGCTAGGATCCCACTACTAAATACTCTTATATTCTCTTATATGCAGTTTCTTGTGCTTTGGAATTTGTTTCCTTTGACATTTAGAAGATTTCTACACTCTGTAGGGATCTCGTGGCTTTGCTTTCCCAAACAACTAGATTTTATTCCATAGCAAACAAGATGACTTGTACTTAGTCCCAACCTACTCTCCATCTTCCCTCTCTCCCACCCACAAGACACAATAATCACATACGTAATGTTGACCAACAGATCTTACGAGGGTGAAAAAGATTAGCTCACGTTTGCCAAATGCTAAACACGGAATACTATTAGGATGAGACATTTCTTTCTTCCAAGATCCTCCTAAACACAACAGCCTTTTAACAGCCTGGACAGGAGGCTCCTATTTTTAGTAATGCAATAGTGTTTTCAGAGGCCAGATCAAGCACACATAACCCTGACTGTGTAAGGATGGAAAGAAGGGGGACATATGACTAGGTTTACCTGTAGCTGTTCTCATTTATGCTGACATAAGGTATTCTTTCCATCTTTATATGTTTTTTCCTGCTCCTTCAATAGGAGTTGAAAGCAGCTTGCCTTTGTGGCAGTATCCTCAGCCAGGGATCCAGGTGTGCCTTTTCATGAGAGACTTGTCCGAGGTTAGTGCACTTCCTTCTCCCCACATCGGTCAATGATTCCTTACTGGGCATTTCCCCTGCAGTTTCTTCCAAGGAAGCAGATATACAAATTCCCAGTCCACTTTCTGCCTCAAGTCTGATGTCAAGTAACTGGTGAGTGAAGTCCCTGCTGGTTCTTCAAGTTGTCTGTAATATCCAGAAAGTACCTTACTACTTTCCAGGATTGCTCCCGGGCCTCTCAAACAAGGACCCTGCACACAGATTACGCGGGACTGGAATTATCATAAACTCAGTGGAAGAGAGTTATCAGAATCTTGCTCCTTGTTACACAAAAGGCAAACACCACCCTTGCCAAAAGCTCAGCCCCACAGCCTTTTCTCAGACCATCTGTCAGATGTGCTGCGTCCACCTAGTCTGCTGCTTGATGCTCCCTCCTCCTTTAGAGTTTCTGGGTGTTTTAAAACTTATATAAGTCCTCCTGTAAGGGGAAAAATATCTGTGCCTAAATATTTATGTATTTGATGGTAACACAGCCCAGCTAAATGCTCTCCACTCACAGAGCCACAAACATTAAAAGACAGTACTGACCCTACACTTAGAATTTTCCCCAAATCTTGACCATAACTCTTACTCCCCTCCACCTTCCTCAGCTGGGATTCTCACTGTTGCCTACAGAAAAGTTACCAGAAACCTCAATCTTGAGTCACATCTTGCTATGAGGTTATTCATTCTTTGTCATTTACACCTGCACTACTGAAATTTCTATTTAAAATGCTCCCAGAACTGGAGCTCACTTAAGTGCTCGGGGTTTGGAATGCTTTGGCCAGAATCAGCTCATTTTCCAGGAAATGGATGATATCATCTTATTATCTGTCAGCTGCACGGCACTGCCCATCGGCCCAAGCCTCGCAACCCTTACTGATTTATTCTCTCTCCGCCCATTTGATCCTAGCACTAGCAGACCCACGAGGTTACAATAATTTGGATTCACTTCTGACATTCTCAAGTATTTCGCTGAGGCCATCAAGATTTTTGCCTTGCAGATATCTCCCCTTTGCTCGCAGCAGAGGACGGGGGAGCTCTGCCCGCTCTGGGGTCACAGCGGGCCACAAGCCGTTTGCACGGGCTTGATAGGAGGGACAAACCCATCACATCAGAATTTCAATAAATTAATTGCACCAAGGGCTTCGTTGCATAAACAGCTGCTAGTCAGTGTTTCTTTACCCAGCAACAGCAGCATCTGTATCCTTGCAAACGGAGGGAGTTTTGCAAACACAGGGTGCACGCGTGCGTATGCACCTACGTGCGCCTGTCCTGACTGCAGCAAAACCGCAACACACGGAGCAGGACAGAACCTGGTTTTAGTAGCCTCAGAGATTAAATAAAGTGCAATTTCAGCAGGATGAAAAAAGCTGGAGTGTTATCAGGCCAAACAGCGGTTTGGCCGTTACCGCAGCCAAAGCGGGTCAGGAGACTGACGAACCTAAACATGGTGCAGCCTGAGCCCCACGACACTTTGCACAGAGAAGCTCCACAAAAACAGGAGAAAAGTCCCGGAAAAGCCTTCGGGGAAGGCTCGAGATGGGCCAGTTCATTCAGAAACACATGCTCCGAGCACACAGTGATCAAGCATGCAGTTACATCAGTCACTAAGGCAGCCTCTGACAGCTAACCACATGGATTAGAAACATCTCAAGCACACAGTTACATATGGCAATGTGATTACAAGGGTGTTTCTTTAAACGTCCTGTTTAAGATTACTGCACAACAACCATCAACAAATAGCAGACTCGCACCACATTTCACACCACACCTCGGGCTCACGTTAGGACAATGTATCCAGCAGCTGTTTGGAGGAAATCTTTTGTACAAATATTTATTTATGGGTGTACTGAGTCCTTCAGCTTTTTTATTTCGCTCCTCTTGGAACAAATTCTGCATTTCTGCTCCTACTGTCCACAGCTTATCTGGAAGCCTCCCTTGCCACTTGGAGGCAGCTGGTGTGACTGAGAGCAAAACAGAGTGACTCTCCTTGGATCCGCTTTCACGGTCCCACCCTGGAGGTCTCTCCCCTTTATCTCCAGCTCTCTTCCTTACCTCTTCTCAACATCTGGGTAGCTCTCCTGAGGCTCCGGCCATAAGCACACACTATACATCCTGTTTCCCCACCCCCCATGACATATTGTAGGGAATACAAAAACCACATGCTTGGGTATCATTTGTTATCTCATGCAGAGCCATTAGCATCAGCTTCCTTCCCTCGATGGAGTCAAGTCAAGCTCATAGACAAGTTTTCCAGGTTGCACATGCCACATGTCTCCTCACTCTTCCTCCCATTAGGGACTATCCTTCCTGCTTATCTTGCTCAAGGAAAGACAAAAAGAAAAAGCCAAACTGTAGGTGATCTCTGGAGATCCTGACCCATCTATCCTCCAATGCAGAGCAACAGTGAGAAATTTAAAGACCTCAAAAGCCATATAAAACCAACACAAATTTCATTAATTCCCCCCAACACCATAGCACCTTGCAATTCCTCATAATAAAAAGGTAACAGCACCAGTGGGACATTCCTTGGAAGCTCTCCAGCCTGTCTCTGCTGAAGAATGGGAAGGATTAGCCAGTCTTGCAGCTTGCACTGACACTGCAGGCGCGAGGCAAAGGGACGGAGGATGGAAATCACCTAGTTCACAATCACAAGGGATAACTTTACTGAGAGCCCAACAAATTCATATGCTCTGTATGAGAAAACGGAGCTTTGACATGCTGGTCAACATGCTTCCTGTCCTGTTTTTCTGCCAGCAGCCACAAACATTGTTAATCTCTTCCAGTTCCAGCTAGAGCGTCTGGCTCTTTCACGCAAGCAGCACAGGCTCAACGTTTGCAGCTACTGAGGTCACTAAATCAAGACAGTGTCTGACACAGAAAATAATTCAATGGTTTCCAAGACTGGGCTATTCTTGGCTCTGGTGACTTGGTTTTATTCGCAACAGAGAGAAGTCTTTATAATTCAGAGAAGTTCCTTACGAAACCTGAGCAGCTGATAGCATCTCAGATCTCTCCTGTGATTTGAGAGGACACAGAGTCCCATCCAAAGCTGCCAGTGCCAACAGGAGACTTACCAGCCCCTGGCATAAAGCCTCAGCACAGGAGCATCAACGGGACGAAGTTCGGAGAGTTTGGAGATAGGTGACAGCTTCTAGAACCCAGCACATCTTGCCCAGCGTTCTTCTACTTGCATCCAAATATGATTTGTTTGCTCCTTGCTTCATTTGTTGCTCATTAGTCTTTATAACGCACCCTTCAATTCTGCTATTGCAAAAAGATTGGGCACAAATAACCGCCTAAAGTCAACCTAGGCAGGGGACAACCAATTAAGCAGTAATGCCTCTATTCAAAAACCACTAGAAACCTTCAATAAAAATTTGAGGGGGTCGTTTGAGGGGAAAACTCTGAGAATTAAAGCAACTGCTGTAAATACATGGCCCTAAGTTACAGGAGCTGGAAGGCAGAATTGAATATGCAAGCAATCAAATTAAAACAGACTGCTAACTAAGAGCCTGCCTTATTATGGGGATTATACATATTTAAATACTCCTACTAGGCATGCACATTTTTATCCTGCTTGCAAACAAACTAGCGAGCTACAGCAGAGCGCACACAGCCCAAACCCGTTCATTTCTCATCCTTCCTGACCCTGCCAGCCATCACACGGCCTCTCTGTTTAGTCTCGGGGAGCCATGAGAAAAGAGTGACCGCAACAGGGCCAAGTGACACTTTGCCCCTGTCCCCTGCACTGGTGACAACCAGGCGAGTGGCTGCCAACAGCAGCCGAGTGCAGCTTCCCAGCCCCAAAGGCTCCTCTTTTTGCTTAATAGTACGAGAGCTGCAAAAACAACTTGCTCCAAAAATGCTCCTGAAGACCTCATTTACTGCTTATCTGCAAAATCCTCCCCATTTTATTATTATTGCTATTTTTTAATGAAATCAAGTACTTTCAAGATGAGAAACATCGTTTTTTTTGGCCAGATAAGTAAGATGTAGTTACTGGAGAACACGAGTGTTGAGATTCGTAAAGTCTGACTGGAACATAATTAGCAGTAAGTACAGAACTTCCTTGTCAGCTTTTAGCTGTTGAGAAAAAACAAACGAACAAAAAAACTCAATATTGATGAAAAAAGTAGCATTTATGAAGTTGTGGCCTCATTTTACTCTCATTATTTGCCTTTCTATCTCCATCTGTTATTCTGAGAAGAATGAAAATAAGATACACAAAACCAAGTATTATATAATATGAAGCAGAGCTTTCATCCATAAGACTATTTCTTGATTATTAAAAATATATTAAAAAAAAAAAAAAACTACAGCTCAGTATATTCACCTATTTCAGCTACCATGAAAACCTGATTTACTAAGATGACTTAAAAACAGCCTGACCTCTGGGAGATTCTCAAAACTTCACAGAATTAACTTGCTGTTGAAAATCGGGTCTCGGGCCCCTATAACTCATGTCCAAAATACAGCAGACCTCTTTTACGGCCACATTAGGTTGCTCTTTTAAGCTTCCCTTTCAAGACAACAAGGCAATCAATCGAAAAAGACAAAATAAAGACCTGCAACATCTGTCACAAGTTGTTATTACCTAAACAAAAAACATTGGTATCAGCTATAGTTGAGTAGAAAGACTTAAGAATAAAGTTTGAGTAACCTGTGCAAGACAAAATGCACGTTTGATGACAAAGACTGTGCAGGCAGCACCCAAACTGCAGCACTGAGAGCAGCAGCTTAGGATTGCCAGGGAAAATTATTTATTTAAAGGTAATATCTTGTCCAACTCAAACCATGATGCATCAGCTGTTTTATTCTGAACTGAATCATTGCTTTGAAAGAACAGCAAAACGTCTTAAAAAAAAAAAGTGGATAGTCAAAGTTCAATAGAAATTCAGATGAACTTAATTCATCTGTGATGGATCTGAGTCAAACTTTCCAAAGGATGGAAAGGGAAATGTAATCAGAAAAGAGAATTATTTCTTTCAAAGGAGGGAACAGATTGACACCAGTCATCCTGCATCTTGTCATCTTCACGACCTCCTGTCATCTTCACGACCTATTGTGCAAAGCCCACAAGGAGAAACAACAACCCTCAGTGAAGTAATGGGCTCTTCATATTATTAAATTCTGGAGGAGGAGGAAGGAAAACTGCAGTAGCTTTCAATGCTGCCTTTGTTAATCATGCCACACCTTCTGCAAGAGACAGTACACAAACCTCACACAAAAGCAAGTAATTCCTGGTGGCTTAGGTAGAATTATTCATACTAAAGCTGAAAACTTTCATCTTTGTGTCTCCTTGTTGACTAACCCAACAAAAACTGATTGTGCCACAGGAGCACAGCTGTCCTACAACAGGAGGAACATTGCAAGGGTCATGGTGAGTCCTACTGTCCTCTCCCTCAAACATCTTCATTGGGGTAGACAGCAGCTCCCAAGACCAAAAAGCCACATGAGCAGAGGGATTCTGCATAGTCTGCACACATGTTCACTAAGGCGCTCTGCAGGCTTTTGAATTCTTCCTTTTCAGAAACACTTTTTGGAAATCTGGTTGTATCTGGCTATTGTGGCACTAAATATTGGGAAGAAATATTAGTGCTTTCTAATGAAAGTTCTAAAAATAAAGTCTCTCAGTTAATTACTGAAAGGAAGATTAAGTTGAGTTTCTAGTCTAGATTTTTCTTCCAGCCACAAAGTAAATGAAACAGTACTTAGATGCAAGGGTGTCAAGCAACATGAATCATCTTTAAAGTATTCAGTTCAATTAGGCCAGGATAAAGAGGTTTAAACAATGTCACTGAAATCTAATTCTCTGCATTAACCTCTGTCATACAGCAGAGAGCGAAATCAGTAAAAGTGAAAAAGTGATGCTTTAGCTAAGCTTATTTGTTACAGCCACTGCTCTTGAACAAAGTGAGTTTTATGACCATGAACCTCTGTAAGAGCAGAAGTCAAGGTCACAATTGCAATACATCATCCTGGAGGAAGAACTGTACCGTAACCTCACATCTGTGCACTACAGGAATAAAAGGCAGCTGCAACTTAGCTACTTTGAGAATAAATGTTACTTAGGAAGTAATAAGCATCGATGCTGCATTATGTTCTGGTAAGTCAGATGAGTCAACAGGAGAGCACACTGAACAGAGACCCATAACAGGCTGTGCAAACGTATCTGGGCTTCATTTACACGCTGCAATAAAATTCCAAGTTTCTTTTTTTATTTCAGAATAGTTGACCAATTAAGAAGTCTTCTAGATTAACTAAAGCATTAAAACAATTTGTGGGCACCTCTTGGTCTTCAAGCGCTCTGAAGCAAGCAGCAACCAGGACTGTTAGCTGTAACGTATTTTGGAAAGAGAGGTATGGGAGGAAACGAATGAGGACAGGAAACAAGTTGAGGCTTCAGAAGGTAGCTGTGCCTCGAGCTCCAAGCAAAATGAGCTGGAGAAAACAAAGAAGAAATGCCTCCAAGCTCCACGAAACTGTAACCTTCCTTTCTGGGCAGCCAAGGGACATTGCTGCTTTTTTCTCAAGAGAAACTCCTCCAAGGAAGGCTTGTTTTTATTAATGCAGCCTGTCAGAAGCAAACTGCTTCAGATTTGGGAGATCCATCCCACACAAGTGTTTGGTAAAGAGCATGGCGGAAAGCAGGGAGTGGAAGGGAATCTCTTTAAGCCTCAATCTGCTTACAAAGAGAAAGGAATAATTACTCAACAGTAATTATTTACTGCCCCAGTGATTATATGTGAAAATGATAGCATCAGCAAGATGAAAGACTCCGCAGAGATGCAGCAACATTCATTACTTCCCAGGTGAAATGAAAAAGATTCAATCTGGAAACAAAGACTTCAACATCTCAGCAGTGAGGTCATTCTACAGCAGTGGCCAAACAGTAAAGGGTTTTGATTTGTCACCATACAGACCTTTAAGGTACATTTCAGTTCTTCCCGAAGATAAAAGATGAATTATTTGGCTCATGTAGATGGGAGTTGAAGTCTGAACTTACCTACTGATCTCTCGTGACCTACTGAAATAAATTTTTAAAACAAGAAAAAAAAAAAACTGTCCATACTGAACAAAACTCTCAAAATACTCTGTCTCTCTATTAAGAATCAAGACCACACTACGCTCTAAAGTCACTATTATGAAGAATATCGTTCCCTATCCAAGCTGCTAGCCTGTCTTACCTGCCACAATCCTCTCTGCAATTCTCCCGTAAGAGTCCAGCCTGCTGTGGTGTCAGCAGAGCACGGAGGAAAAGGATGGGGAATGAGGAGCCGGGATCCTAAGCCAGGTAGTGCTGAAGCAGGACCTACTGTAAAACGAAAGAAAAAAAGAATAAAGACTATCTATATATGTAACAGCCACAAACTCTGCTCAGATACCAATTCCAAGGCAAGTTCCACTTACAGCAGGACTACTTGCACAAGTCTTTAACTAACTAATCTGACTTTAACATAGGCTGTCCCTTGGTCAGGCAGTGATTTTGGCTTTCTGTCCATAGCAGAAAGGCCTGAGAAGGTTCAATACAGCAGCCCTGCTGGAGCAGGAGCTACTCTTGACTCGCAAGTGAGGTAGGTTTCTGACACCCAGCCACATGCAGTCATAGAGTGACAACCAAATTCTCATCAAGGAACAGTCTGACATAGCGTAATTCACTGCAAGCAAAAACTATGCAAGCTAAGAGAAAAAACACACACACAAAATGTATTTTTTTCTGACTTCTCAGGACTGATTGAGGAAGAGACAGAAATTAAAAGCAAACATTTGTGTTGCTCAATAAAGAATGCTACGATATAAAGAACTGCAAATTGAAGCACTGCAAAAAAATAAATGGTGATTTTCAGTGATATGGCACTAATATATATTAGTATTTCTGACAAGCCAAGAATGTCAATATCTAAGCACGGTATGAATCACATTGGAATTAAGAACAGCTGAGCCTGCATAACAGATTATACAAGCATTTATAAAGCACAGGAAATACTTAAAGCCAGCAAGTTCAGCTGTATATAACTAATAACTGTTATACTGTGTGCATCTGATAAAAAAGACACTTTATTGACAAGATAACTAGAGTTTAACAAAGTACTAGAGATAAGTCGCTGAATAGCCAGGCAAGCCTAGCGGCTATTTAAAATGCCCTTTAAAACAAGGGGTCTGCTCCCATTAAAAATTATCTTTATACCAGGACAGAGGAGAGTCAATGAACTGTGAGAGCAATTCAAATTCAGCAAAATGGTTCTTTGCTCAAAAATAGCAGACATTGGGAAATTCTGGCAAAATGATTTGAGGGAAAGATAATTAGAGTTGTCCCCATGCTTGGGGGGGAAAAATAATAAAGAACCCCAACAACTCAATCAGCAGCAGAGACTGTCTGAATTCATTTATCAGATTGAACTGATAGGGTCTGAATCTGGATCATCCTTCAAAGAAATCTTATTTGGTGCTAAAGCCGCAGATAGGTCACTGCAAGATTTTGCAATATGCCTAGTCAATCTGACCCATTAAAATAGTAATGGGCTGTGATGAGAAGTTGTTAAATGTCCCCAGGCTGCTCCCTGCTCTGTTTGCACAGACTGCTCCCTCCAAACCGGGACCCAACCGTGGAGCAGAAGGAACAGCGGAGACCGTTCCCAGCAGAAGCGATGGGGACGGCTCTGGGTAGATCCGAGTGCTACCAAGCTCTACACTCGGGACCTCTGAATGCCACCGTCGCATGATCCTGGCAATGCCACCTGCTTGGACGGTCTCCTGTCGCAGACCTGTCCACCTGGGTGCACTGGTGAGGAGCTGAGTCTGCAAGGAGGACGAGGTGGTCAGCAGCGATATCAAAGACCAGAGCTGCAGGCAGGTGAATCCCACCAGAGGATGAGGTGAGGGCACCAGAAAAGGTCTGAAGGACCTTCTTTTTCCCAGATAGAAGACAGGAAAGCAGAGACCAGAACAGCCATAAGAGGTTTCTTTTTGTATAAAAGTTTCTTTTTTTCCTTTTAATTTCTCTCTCCCACACACACACACATGCTTTTGACAACCCTGTAACCAAAGCACTGAAAGGTGGGAACATTAGTTCGGATGCCAGGTGTTAACTGCTAGTGGGAAAGAGAACTAAAGCCTCTCACTCATCAGGAGGGGCAGGAACCAGCAGAAAACGGAATGATTTTTTTTTTTGTCTCACTGAACAGCTCACAAATTAGCAAAGGATCTCTCAAACACTCGCACAGATCATTTTATATTAAGGCTGTTCAGACTTCTGAGCCCCAAAAGACAACATACTAAATACTTCTCCAAAAGCAACATTTTCCACTTTCACCTTAACTTCTTCGTCCCATCAGACAGGTTTGTCATTTTAATTTCACGCCACTTGCTATCTGAAAGCTGTTTAACTTCTTGAGGACAAGCACAGGAGGAGACCCAGCCTAAACCTCCACAGACCATGCAAGCGCCACAGGCAGGTAATAAAATGCACAAGGGAACCCAAAACATGCAAAGTTGCCTTGTAGCTGCACAGGTCAGAGCATGTAATTTCTCACAACCTCACTTAAGGTTTAGATATATTAGAGATAAGGCAGTTCTAACGGCTTCAGTCCTCAAAATGCTGTTTATGGAGTCAACCAGCCACAAGTCAGGCAGGCATTCAGCAAGGGGCAGAAAACCCTGATATCACACTGAGGAATTTAACAGTTGAATGGTCCAAAAAACCTCCAAAACCAACAAAAAAAAACCCTCCACACACTAAACTGCAACGGTTTCAAAATAAGGTTTAAAAATAAATTTAGTTTACATTTTGATTCAGACATACTTCAATATGATGTATTGGAAAATGAGCAGATATACTAAGCGTATCAAAATACAAAATGAACAAAATGAAAAATGTGTCATCAACTCAAAGGATTTAGCAATAACTTTGTCACAATATAAAAACAGGTCAAGATTTTAGAAAAAAATGCCTACTTCTGGCTTACAAATATGACCCTAACTACCTCTCACAGGGCTCCTTCACAAAGTGTTTTGAAAATCGCTTTAAAAAATACTCTCCCTATTAGGCCATAAAGCAAGAAGCTCAGCTGAAAGCTCCTTTTATTAATGATTTGCTCTTTCATGCTAGATTAAATGGCAAACAACAACCAGTTACAGTGACACATCAAGACTGAGGATATAATTTAGTACAGTATAAGTAACTGAGAGCTAATGAAATTAATGGCATGATGATCTTCTGACATAGTTGGTGAGTACTAAGCTTGCTAATGACTCTGAAGACAGAGTTATGGTCAGTTTTGTGGCTTTTAAATAAAGGAAAACGCTTAAAAATTTACAAAGAACAGATCCTCTTTGCTGTATGTCATTAGTTTTCAAGCTTTAGTTTCCTCCAAAAAGCATATGCCCTTGTATAACTTACTGAATACAGACATGCTCTTAATCTACCTTTCCCAGACCTTCTAGATATATTTCATGGACCCAGAGGGCTCTCCAGAACACTGCAAGAGATCAAACTACAAGTCAAAACCTGGGAAATACTCTCTGGAGC
>JAUBNY010001079.1:225562-238684 GCA_032275445.1 Crypturellus soui
TACTGAGTGGGTAGATGATTGCAGGGATCAGAGGGATGAAGAGTTTGCTGAGATTGCATAGGAAATCCTGATTCTGCTGTGAATGGAAGTAAAGTTGCGTGATTCCAGAGCTTGTATTGTTTGCCTCTTACTCGATTAATTTACAGTACCAAGACCATTACTGCAGTGAGTTTTGAATTTTCAAATTGCTTCTTAAGCATTATATGCAGCAAAAAGACTGACTTTGCCGTCACCAGAAGCATAGCTTCATGGGCTAGCACTTGAATAGGAGATGTCCTGAAAACTCCAGCGCCAGAGTGTTTGTAAGGCTGGAGCTGGTTGCTCAGGACATTTAATTCAGAAGAATGGTTTGCTCAGAGGATAGTAATATTGTACCCTGACCTACAACTGACTTGGTCTTTGTTGTAATCATGTTCTTCAGCCATGCTCTAAGTCATGCAAGAGATGATGTAAAAGGGTCAGAGTAAATGGATTTTTAATCCCTGACACTGTAGCATGAAAACTGTGCTGCAGCCAGACTGCAAACTGCATTCTGATGGTATTAGCAGGTTCCCAGTGTGGCATTGAGAAGTTGTTTTTGTTTTTTAAACCCTGCTTGCAGATGCTTATTTTAATCAGCATGGGGTCTGCTGTAGTTTCCTGCTACAACTTGTGTTTGCCTTGAGAAGGGTGCCCATGCTGTTCTAGCTATATCAGACCATAATGCATTTGCCTAGTGGCCTGTCTGCCAATTAAAAGTACTTTACAACTCTCCCATTGTTCTTGACACTGTGACAGTTGCGGTACAAGTAACAGGTACTACATTCTGGAAAAGTCCGTAGAGCTTTCAGCTTTGTGGGCTGTGTCCCCTCTAGGAAATTTGTTGTATAAACAGTTAGATCCTGACTGTAGCATAGGAATTAACTTCCTCTCCTGGTGTTGGGGAGACAGGCAGGAGTATAGTTCTGGAGCTCATGTGGTCAGCAGTACAACACAGTACATATTACAGGAAATCACCTCTCTTGTCAAAAATCCAGGGTTTATAAGACCAGAGTGTGCTAACTTCTCACAGAATTGCATTGTGGAGTAGGATACCTGCTGATAACGCTCTGTCTGAGATCAGATAACAAATGAAGTATGTTTGTCTCCACATGAAAATTCCGGGTCAGTTGATGCTCTTCAGAGTTATGTCCACATTGCCCTCAGGTGTAGTGCGTGTGATACCACACTTGCCTTTTGTCTCTTCCTCTCCGTGTGCTGCTTTTGTCCTCTTCAGCAAAATTCACCGGAGTAGTATTACCTGCTGTAGAACTTTTTCCTTCTTTTTTTTTTTCATTTGAAACCTGTAGAACACAATATAGGAGGTCCATTCAGCACTTGATACTTGTTTTGATTGCAGCTGTGCTTTCTCTGAGACTTACAAGGCTAATCAGTCTTCAGGGCCCAAGATAAGGGCAGGGTACTGTACTGTTTCTTTGGGAAGACTTCCCTAGGTGTATGTAACAAAAGGCTCAGGCTGTTTCCAGCATGTGAGACTTCATCTCATCTATTTTTTTTCCATTTTCTTCTGTTGACGTCACTGGAGTGTTGCAGCCAGGATGTAGTTGTGTATTTGGTTGCTTAACAGGTTTAAATGCAGTGAAAATATTTGTGTTTGTAAGTGACTGCCCGGGAATTGGATGCCTAAGTGTAGTTTTGGATCCGGTATGAAAGGCCAGTTAGGGCAAAGAGAACTTATTTTGTTGGACTGCAGGCTCTAGTAAACGGGGAATAATGTGAAAGATTCACAATGAGACTGAATCTGATCTCTGTCCTTGGAGCAGAGGAGGAAGAATACAGAAGAAGTTGCTGTCTGCTGGTTTTAAGCCTGAGTATTGTCAAATGTGGGGGAGAGAGACCACTCTCCCAAAGACCGCTTCCCCTGACAGATCGTGCTGCTTTGGTTGCTTGAAATTGGGAATTTTGGAGGCATCTGCCTTTCCTCATTGACTGCAGAGGAACATTGTTGCCTGGTATAAAATGAGCGGCAGAAGCTAGGGGATCTGGGTCCCTGCTTGACAGTAGGAAGTGGTCTGGGAAGATGCAACAGGGCAACATTCCCTTGGGATGTCCGCAAGAGGGTCTGCTTTTATGGAAAGCAGAGCAGTGCTGGCATGCTAGGCAGGATGATAGGATTTCCCCTGAGGAAACCTCCAGCTCTGCCACTTTCCCTTTCTTAAGAGAGCAGCTGCTTGACATTGATCCGTATCTACTTTAGGAGCTGAAAAGCTAAAGCTCTGAAAATTGCTGTAGTGGGGACAGGGTTTCTTTTGCGCTAGGATTTTTATTTCCCGGCTGGGATTTGCCTTCTGCAAAAGGGATAGCGTGTCATGGGGTTGCTGTTTAGCAGCCTAGAAGGCAGGGGCAGGCCAAGTCAGTGGGGTAGCCAGATCATTTTGGGTATGCTCTGCTCTCATAATTGAGCGTAAAGCTCTTGTTTTAAATTTGCTTAGGTTATATTTGTAAATAACCAAAAGTTGAAATATGGGGGCCAAGAATGACAGGACTAAAAGCCACATGAGACTTATTTAAAAATATATTTTTATATCCATTTTCATTCTTTAAGTATTAGCTTCATGTTAACTTTGAAGAAATGGTTAAATTAAGATTCACAGCATAACAATTGAGAAATAGAGAAGGAGATGGAATTTGTCAGATGCTTAAAACTGTTCTTTTCTGTGTGTTCATATGTATGTAACTAATGAACACTTAGAAGTAGAGAAAAATCTGTTAAAGATTCAATATTTTACAGATCTTGTTCAAAGATGTTGTGAAAATAAAAAGGGCTGGAAAAACAACGTAACTGCTGGAGAGTGTTAACATGTGGGAAAGGCTTGGAGCACGTGCAGGGAATGCTCCAGAGTTTGATTCCTGTCCTGAACTAGCCCTTGAGCTGTTGCAGCCCCACCAGCGCTAGCAGGACACAGAGAAGGGATAGTGAAGCCAGCGAAGCAGGAGGATACAGTAAAAACGTTGCCACGTGCCGGCACTAGCAGTTCTGCTGATACCACCATAATTTCAGTAATGCAATGTGAGGGCCTTTTCCTGTGTCCTGTGACTTGGAAAAAGCTTTGGTGGAAAGGAAGGGAATGCATAGAAAGAGTGAGCAAGCCTGTAGTAGCTGAGAGTAGGCTAGGGAATGAACAGATGTTTTCTTGTATTAGTGACCAATGCCCGTATAAAACTCTGGAACTAAGAGAACAGTGACTGTATATGAGAATATCTTGGAGATTTGGAGAACAGGATCTTTTCTGTTAGTGAGTAATGTCAAGTTGACTTTTAAATTAGAATATGAAAGGTGCAGCCATTGCGAGCACAGTGATGGGGGGGTGGGCTACGATGGGAAGTGTGATTGTTGTTTATTCTCCCTGACCTGTTGGTTTGGTTGCCAGACTGCCCTTTGAAGCTGAAATCATTCCAGTCTTTGCTGTTAGCTAAATGGAGTCACACTGTCAGCTCTTATGTCTTCTCATACTAATAGCAAAATCCAGGTTAGGATTATAGGTGACTGTGAATTCCTTAGCCCTCCTGAATGTCTGTGCTCTGGGTAACTCGTGTGTCAGGTGCTGTGGGAGGCAGCTCACTTGCCTTGCAGGACTTAGAGCAGTGCTGTTGTCCAGTGCAGTGGCCTGTCTTGTTCACGTGAGCTCTTGAAGCAACAGAAGGGCTAGAGGGAGTAGACCAGCTTTTGATTCTTATCTCCCCAGGCAAACTTAAATTGGCAGATCTAAAGTGTTTTATTTAATTGGAATGATCCACGGACATGGGAAAATAACTGGCACTTACATGGTCTTCTGTTTTACTTATCTTCAGAAACCAGCTTTTTGCAATCCCTGAACGTGAGCTAGACAGGAGAAGGAAAAGTTAAAGTGCTTTTTTTGACTTTGATATCTCATGCACGATATCTGGTAGTTGATGGATTTGAGAGGCAATATGAGAAATGCATTTCTTGCAGGAAAAGAAAAATTATGAACAGAATCAGTTGGTATTCAGGTTAGTAAGTCAAAAATATCCCTGCTGGACCAACAGGCTTCAGAACTCGATTGGCAAGTTTGTGGAAAATTGTAACTTCCTAGGAATATTTTACAGGCTCACTCCTGCAAATCTTTCCTCTTCCAAGCTCTAGTTGGCTTGTCAGATTAAACTTCAGATTGCTTCTTAACCTATTCCACGGTAAAGACACATGGCTCTTTCCCTCCATAGGTTTCACAATTCCAAAGCAAATGTGAAACATAAGTCCTTTCCAATGGTTTATATTATTTTCACACTTGATGCCAGAAAGTTGGGATAATGTTGGGTAGTGATGAAACCAATGACTTCTTACATATTTTTGGCACAAGCAAAAATGGTTGGCAGTGGTTCAGGAGCTCTGGTGTGGCTTTTAGTACCATGGCACCAGATTTACAGCCCTTCTCCTAGATAATTAAAACCTATATTAAAAAAGGGGGCTGGGGCTACCTCCCAGCTGGAAGACTGGAGCAAGGAGGGGAAATAGTGGAGAGCATCATAAAGGAGGCTGGAAGAATAAGTAATTAAGAGTGTGTGTGTGTGTGTGTGTTTTTTTTTTTTTTTTTTTTCTCCTCTTCTCCCTCCCCTCTCCTGTCACCAGAACAATTCTGGTGAGGCCCAAAGTGAACGTAAGTGAAGAGGCAGCTGCTTTGGAAACCTCAGGGCAGAGTGGGTCTTGTGAAACCACTATGCATGATCTAGGACCAAGAAATAATGTCAATTTTGTTCATAAACTATACCTCCAAGAAGGGCTGCCAAGGCATTAATCGGTATTGCCCCAAGGACACATTTGCTTTTTAAAGGCCACAAAAGTGGTTGGCCTTCTCTTTCTTGGGACAGGGCAGTAAATGTTATCACCCTGCTCTGCATGCATGGCAGATTGAGACATGGAGGTTTCAGGCATAGGCTTTTTCAAGAGGAGTGATAGTATCTGAGAGGTCCTGGTTTCCTTGAGTACTGTTCAGCTCTTAAGGTTTTCAAAAAACAAGTGCACTTACTTCTGCTAGCAGAAATTCCCCTTGTTGGAAATACTAGGCCAAAGGGATTTCCTGGGTGTACGTGAGGACAGAATTTGGCAGGGAGGCTTGGAAATGTACAATTTACAGTATGTATGTAATGTATATTATAAATCATATTAGTGCAGTCAGCTGTTGAATATACAGTGTTTGCATGTACGTGCAGAGCACTTATTTGGATGGCTGCCTGGTTGGCACAGAAGCTGGTTGGGGTGAGGGTGTTCTTGTGTCTCCCCATGTATAGGATGGGTGCTATAGGCACCTAACCTATCAGGACCCCTTTGTAAGCTTGTGTATCAGGTGCAGCAAATGTGTGGCCTGATCTGCTCTTGCAGGCCAAATGAAGCTGCCTGTTGCCAGCAGGAGAAGCTGGATCACACCTAGGGAATTCTTTCAAGGCACTATACGGCAAAGAACTGTATTTCAAAGACTTAATTGCAATAATGATAGGAATAAGTACAATAAAAAATAAGTTAAAAATCTCATTGTACATACTTGTTTTCTCCAGTGTATTACAATCTCAGTGTTGATTACTAAACCTGGAAGCTCTGTTAAGTTTTAGAGTTTTCTTTGCTTTAGCTTTCTCCTTTTGTACTAGAAAAGGAGTGGAAAAGGCATAAAAGAACTTGAAAAATTCTGGGATGCAAACAGAAGAGGGTTCTTCTGGAGCAGAAGCTGCCTTCCAAAGATATTCTTGCCAACTATGGTGTAAGGTCTGGATTTGGTGCAAGAGAGGCAGCATTTTAACATTCTGACCTGTAGCCTGTGGAGGCCACTTATAGCGTCTTTGCTTGTATTACTTATTCTAGGGATTATGCAAAAACTTTTAACTAGGAAGTTACAACAGTCCATTCCTTGCTTGACTAGTGAACCCCAACCCTTGACATGCAGGGAGACCACTGCTTACTATGTAGCCCTGGTTGTAATCAAGGAAAAGGTATTTGATACCCATGCTTAGAAAATGGGGCTGACTCTGCAAGTCAGAGTTACAGCATCACTTGGTTTCAGATAGCACTGTCCACAAGAGTAACAATCCCTGCTCTTCAGTACTCATATCAGTGCAATTCTAGCTGAGAATTAAAGTGATTATGAGAGCATTCCTCTTAACAGGGTTTCTTTGTCTCATAAGACACATACTTATGCTCCTGGCTAGGCTGGTACTCCAATTTAGGAAAGGAAAGATGGGAAGGAAAAGGAATAGGTGATGACAAGGGGCCTTTTGCTGGAGGGCAAGGGGATGTTTCTAAACAGTACTATCATAGAAAAAAATAAATGAGAAGCAGATCAAGTTCTTTGTGTATTATGCAGATTGAATGGGGATATAACCACCCTTCTTCCTCACACTGTACATGATGGTTGTGATAAAATGATCTGAGTTTATTTTGGAATGATAGAAAAGGTAAGGATGCAAAACTCTGATATTTTTTTTCCCTGTTTATTTTTAACTTGGTGGACAGGTTGGCTACATCCAGATAGGACCAGAGCACATGCTAATACAACCAGTAAATATGTCAGAGACTTCCTTTAGTGGAAAGGAACACTTCATCAGGCGCCGACGATCTACAACATCAAGTCATCCCATGAAGTTGCAAGTTCCTGAGGAGCACTGCAAGGTTGTAACAGGTGAGTTTAAGGGGCACAAGAGAAGAACCTGAGTGTGCAGTGGTAGCTTTAACTATTTTCTCACAGGTATGTCTATTTTGAACTAAAGCATTTGAGCAGTTAAAGGTAGTGAGAAATAGCAAGTGCTGACAAACCCTTTTACTGCTTCATGCAGAAGCCACCACGTCATGAATGTAAAAATTAGGACATTGCTGTAAAAATAGCAGTTTGTGAAAAGTATCGTGCTGAGTCAAAGTAAACATTTGCTTAGCAAAGCTGCATGACTGTTGCTTTGAAAAGGAGTTCACAATGTTTATAGCAAAACCTTGAGCATCTGAACTAAGGTTGGTTGTGAGCAATGCTTTTCTCAACTTTGACTGGAGTTATGCCACAGTGCAGAGAATTCTTGGTGGATAAGGTGGTGGTCTTTTCATGTCTTAATTAAGAGAGCACCACTTCTGATTATAGTATCATTTGTGGCTTTAGATCCAGAGATCCAGCTCATAGTAAGGTGAGAAAATAACTGGCTGAGTACAGAGATGCACAGTTCCTATTGTATTACAATCTGCTGTCCTTTTCTGTTTCTCAAATGTTGCTGTTTTTAGTTCTGTTTAACAGAACACCATCGAGGTATTCGGTCAGCTGGGCAGACTTTGCATTTTTGCTGTTTTTATTGCTTTTCTTTTTTTACAGGCTTATATGGATTTGAAACTGCCAATTGAACAAGGTTATAGTTTTAACAAGAAACTAGATTTTTTTTTTTTCTTTTCAATCTGGTGTTTGGCTCATCCAACTTAGACTCTTGGCCTTGTATTATAGGGCTTCTTGATTGAGCAGTAAGTTTTAAGTTTCTTTTTTCTCTCTCTCTCTCTCTCTCTCTCTCTCTCTCTCTCTCTTTCTGTCTGCCTCATATCTTGCTGTATGAAGTTATTCTGGACCAAACATCCACTCAGTGATGGTTTGTTGATTACAGTGATGGTATAACAAGTATTGGGAGATGAACCAGCTCTGTGAGAATGGTAATGACTTGGATTTTAACCTAGTGGCTGGCAGTTACAGGTAGAATTCTCTAATGCTGCTGATTGAGCTTCCAGTGACATGCTGCCATGCCTTGTCTCAGTTTTCTGTGCTGGTAACCCTGTGGGTTGCTGTGGCTATATAAGATGCTAGAGGCCTGACCCAGATAGTCCTGAGGTGTAACCCAGTGAAACTGTATTGAAAATGTCATTTAAAGAAAAGACAGATGTGGATCCGACTGCTAAGCCCTACTGTCTCATTGGAATGAGAGGCTATTGGTATGGGGGTTCTGTTCTCTGGTGACAGCCCTTCTGACAGCATTTATTTCTTGGTCTTCCTCCTTTCTTTAGTCTGTTTTACTCGCAATCCTTGGGCAACTTGAGGAACTAGAGTTCCTTGCTGCAAGCCAAGCTGTTGAATTTCTTTATGGGTATAGGGCTAAGAGAGGCGGGCAGGTGCATGCATGCACCCTACTGTAGCTCAGCTCAGGAAACAAAAGTTGGCCAGGCTGCATGGCTGAGAGTGCGCTTAGCTGAGGCAACAGATCAAGAGCCTGATGCAAAACTCATCTGAGGCTAATGGAAAGACTTCTGTTGGTTTGCTGATCTCTTGATTTTGCTCTGTGACAGAATTTTCTTTCCACATAATCTTAGCATCTAATTGGGGACACCAAATGAAGAGGGGAGTTGGGGAGTGCTTCTCCACTGAATATTTTGTGAACTCAGGTTGACTTTTTAGTCCTCGTGTCAGGATTTAAGTAAGGAATATTTTGGGTCTGTGTGATCCCCCTGTGCTGATCACACAAAAGCCTATGAAAGGTCCAGGAACAGGCTTGGATCCCTTGGGTGCTGCTCTCTTGTGTTGTCCATAGCCTGAATGTACTAGCAATGGAACAAAGAGCCGGGCTGCTGCACAGTGGGGAGCCCTTCTTGCCTGTACAAACAGCAGAGCTTCAAGTAGCCATGTCATAAAATGGTGAAATTGCTCCTGGGCTTTGCCACTGAAAGGCAGACTGCTGAGTGATTTCCATTGTTGTGGGAAAGAAATGTAAGTCCTGGCTGTTAATAGGCTTAGCACGTTAATGACCTAATTGACTCCTGTCTGGTTTGAATTAACTCTTGTGCACAAGGAGTTGAGAAACAAAGAAATTAATCCTCTCCGACACACAAAAGGTCCATTTCTAATGAAATTGCATGACAGTGGTGATGCAGGGGCTTGCTTCCAGCATTTTTGCTGGGAAAGGGTCTCTTTACTGTGGTGCTGCCCAGTATCAGCACAGTAAAGGACTAGTCTGATTTCTGTTACAGATTGAATTTATTTTTTTAGTGGCTTGTTATTCAGCTAACTCGGGCTAAAACTTGGCAGGAAAGAATGGAGGTTATAACTAATTAAGGAATATCTTCACATACTAGAAACTTTAGATATAGAGGTATGGTGACACACATATGCAAACATTCATGTATGTGTAAATAAAATAGTATTTTTCAAACCTGTTTAGTTGCAACACTTAGTTAAGGATTGGGAAATTGCTGATTTTCTAGATTTTTTTTTTCTTTGAGAACCATCTTTAAAAATATTTCTCCCTTGAAATTTTTTAAGTCATTTCTACTTGTCAGGATTTAGAATTATTTGTGATTTTAAAATATAAACCATGAGGCACTGAGGCTTTTCATAAGTTGTTGATCACATGAGTGTTAAAATGATGTTAGCAGAGGTCAGTGACAGACTTTCACTGGCAGTTACTGTCGTTCTTTGAACAAACTTAATTGATGGTGGAAAAAAAAAAAAAGGAGGGGGGGAATGATGAAGTATTGACTGATATGTGTATTTGAGGAGAGGAAAGAAGCCTTGTAGGAAAGTAAAATGGCCTTATTCAATCTGCTGGTGCCATGTATCAGTGCTATTGAGTGAGTATAGAGCACAACTTTTTAAGAGTGTCACTCTTGCCTCTCACCTGAAAGTGTGGTACTTTCTGCACAAATCCAAGACATGGGCAAGGACAACAGTTAAACAGTTCCTCGGGGCTAGGTGTTGCCTGCAGCATTCTGGTTCAGTAAGCTTTGTTTAAAAATCTCTATAACAACTCCTTTAGTCTGAGCAGCATAATGTTTTACAGCGATAGAAGTAGTTTTTTAAAACTGCAGGCTAACTTTGTAGGAATAAAGTTTTTCCTGAAATAATCTATGTAGGAGGATTAATCTGGCTGGAGTTGGGGGAGTGGGAAATCACTTAGTCTCTGTTGAAGGTACCTACTAATGGGTTAAAACATCGCAGGTCTGTGGATTCTGGGCTGATGTTCTAATTTCTTTTGTTTAAATTCTAAAGTGCTCCAACAGCAAAGGACAGATACCATCATTGTGGGCCAGGTGCTGTTGTTAGTCATATGATATGTCTGTATGTGCTATTTTTATCACCTGTCATCCAGCAGGAGAAAGAACTCAAGTCACAATGTGTATTTCTGCTCAGACATGAATGTGAGCCTCTGTGAAGCAAACAGAAAACCCATTAAAAGGTTTCCAGGTGCATATGCTGGGGGAGAGAAGGAAGGGAAGGCTGGGTTTCATTTGCTCTGAAGCCTGGTGTCAGTAGAAACATGGGAAATAGCTTCACACCAGTGATGTGAAACTTCAGTTCTTATCGCTAGACACTGGGCTGCAGCTGGGACAGACACCTCCTATTATGTTACGCTTCTGACGTGTTGGAAAGCTAAACAACTTTGAGTGCTTCATTCTCAGAGGTCCTGAACTAATGGTCCTTCTGCAGAGGATGATGATGTAAGGAATTTTGGTTTGGGATTTTAGCAAGATTTAAGTAAGAATTTCTGTGCAGGTGAGCCAGGTCAGGTTTAAGACAGGTTTCTGCGATAATGCACCCTCCATCTTTATTGTGCCCCTAGCTTTGCCACAGACCTCCAAGACCTCCAGACACAGAATTCCAATTCACTCTCAGGACCAAGAAGCTCCTGTGAGGCTGACTTCTTTCTTGATAGTATCTGCTCTTGTCACCGTTCTCTGACCCAGCAGGAAGAGCTCTGAGCAGACAGGAAACGGGCAGACCAGAGAAAAGGGCAGCTGGGGAGCTCTCCTGTCCTAAATCTTTGTACATAACGTTGGGGATAGGAGGTGGAGGGGGGAAAAAAAAATCCTTCATGGCCCTGCCTCGGTGTGATTTCCGACCAGAGAGAGGGTTTACCAGAGCACGTGTATTTCTCAGTGAGTTTCTATCTTGAGCATGAAGAAATGGAGAAGCATAGATATTCTGCCTAAGTGCTTATGCAATGTGTTGAGTACAGTTTGACTAAATATCTACTTCATTTCTACTTAATTTTTAACAATATCCTCTACATCCCCAGCCATAGTAAACTGATGCAGTTGACTGTCGTGAAACAGCAGTAGTTGAACATCAGGTGAGACCAGTTGTGTATTTTATATCATATACAATCAAGATTTGTGGATGGGAAAAGATTTTTTAGTATTTCTTCCAGAGAGAGGGAAGGGGGATAACGGTTTTGCAAAGGTAGAATCAAACCATATTATGAATGCATGGATGTCTCTTGTAACCATGTCACTTAAAAAAATACTTTGGAAAAGTGAAGTTCTTTAATACACCACTGGAGACCTTTGGAAAAGTTAAAGTCCCCTTACACAGAGAGGATTTGATATAAAATACAGTCCAGGAGCATGAAAGAAAGCAGCTCGTCTTTGGAGGAAACTTATTATTTCATGTTCATGATACAGACAACATAAATTACTCCTAAACCTGAACACTCCTTTTGTTTTAAAGCCTGCTTGTCAGCTTAAATGAACCAGTTTTTATTTAATGCAGGTTGGCTACATGAGAGAACTAAAAGGGAGCAGCGGGGAACAGGGACATCAACATTTTAATCCACATAATAAGTGTATTACTTTTGTAACCTGTTTTAACAATTGATCAAAACTAGTAGTAACCTAAATAAGTGTGAAAATGCAGGTGTCAAACAAAGGGCACTTTTCCCCCCAAACAGGTATAAATTCTAAACACATGTTATTGCTACATTGCAATCTTCTATTTTTAATCACTGTCTCTTAGCTATATTTTCTCTGCAGGTTTGACTTGGCCTGAAATAACAGCTGTTAGGCCAAGAAAAGTGTTCACTGAAAATAGACGTAATGCAACCTGTGCTAGACCATATTAGGCAGCATCTGTTGAAGAATTAAAGTCAGGATTTCAGCAATACGCTACGCAGTGGATGAAATGTCAGTGAGGATTTTCAAACAAAGATATTGGCTGTTTGGGAATTGGGTCATTCAGAAGGTGACATATGGGAACACGTCCCACTTGGGTGAATAAATCCCTTGGTTTCTCCAGGCCTTTGGTCTTCCAAATGGGTAGTCTGGATTATCCCTGTATGTGATGATCTCCTTATGGCTGGTGCACAGCAGCCTTTTGGAGCAGTCACTGTTCCTGATCCTTTTATATCATGTGTAGCAAGGGAAGATTTTCCGTGTGCTCTGGATGGGGCTCTGGTTAGAGTGAGTTCTTGTTTAAGGTGGATAGAGGGCCTATGCTGAGGAGTGTAGTATAGGTAGTTCAAGAGGTGGCAGTGCTTGAAACCCTGCAGACTAGTTGATCCAATGAGCTAATGAAGATCATAGTGACTGCTTGTGGTGTCCTACCATGTCCTATATGTCTATAAAGGCAAAGACTTGTTGCGCTGTGGTGATGTTCAGATGTGTTTTGCAGAAGAACAAGACTTGAACTGATGTCACAGACCAGTTTGGTCTGTCACAGTCTTTGTGATAAAAATCTATAGTCTGAGATGGAGCACAGAGTTCATGGCTTCTATATGAAATTTTTTGTGTGGTACTCAGTTTCCATCAAAGTAGGGATGATATGACTGTGTCTGTCATGTACGAATAGAAAGTTCGATATGGTTGAAAAGTGACCACACAAACAGTAGGAGTTGGATTGCGAGCCATGATTATTCTGCAGTGTAATGATATTTCCTACTGTTTGATGCATAATTTTGTCTGCAGTGCTGGTCAGAGTAATGGGGGTATTTCATAGGACAAGGCCTTGAACAGAGGGTGTCTGTATTATATCTGTGGTCAGCTCTGATCTGTATGAGAATATGTTCTTCCTTTCTAAACCTTAGACTACCAGGTGGTACCAGCTAGTTGTGGTAAATCTGAAAAGTCCCAATCCTTTAATGGAAGTATAGAAGTCCAGGAACAAGCTTGTGCTGTGTCCTGGCAGAGATAAAGGGGGCTCCAGCTTCCCATGGCTGGAAGTAGTAGGAAATGCTGGCTGTGGCAGCAACTTCAGTTTTTGTTTGTTCTCTACTTTCTTCAGTCATTGCTAGTGTTTGTGCTGAGGTGGATGCTGCAGGAAAGGTTCCAAGGAAGCAACTGGTTGGGGCAAGGTCCCTGGAGCTGAAGTGTGATTTATTTTTTTCCTTTTCTTCAGGAGATCAGTGTTTTGA
>JAUBNY010001079.1:242551-260707 GCA_032275445.1 Crypturellus soui
TCATCTAGTCCAACCCCCCTGCACACGCAGGGCCACCTAGAGCACCTGGCACAGGACTGCATCCAAGCGGGTCTTGATCTCCAGAGAAGGAGACTCCATAACCTCTCTGGGCAATTTCATAGTTGGCAAATCAAACTTCTCTCTGGTAAAGTTGTTCTGTCTTACTGCATTTCTCAGACACTTAATGTATAAATCTCCTTCCCTGAGGGAGGGGAATCATGGCTGCACCCTTTTCTGGAGCTGCTCTGCAGTCAGTGTGACAACAAGCCTTGAAACTTACTAATTTTCAGCCCTGCTGCTGGCATGTAGATCCCATTATTTATGAGCACCTCCAGATTTAATTAACCCTTTTTGCTTGTCCAGGTGCATGTCTGTCTTGTTAGACCCAGGGGGATATTTCCAAACTCGTCTTAAAAAGATTCAAATCGCATTTCATGGTGGTTTTTCTCAGGTTGAAAATATGTCCCAAGTGTTGACAGCTGATGCCTTGGGCACAAAAGCTGTGCAGAGCTGTACTGGAGTGAGTGCTAGGCAACTGTGAGCAAGGATGGGATGGACATGTGCAAATGTGCATCTTGACAAGACAGAAAATGTGTGAAAGAGCAGAAGGCAGGCGGTGGGTTTCAGGTGAGTTTGTGGAGGCTCCTGCTGTCTAGCACCTTGAATAAAAGCAAGTTGCTCAGGAGGAACTTCTTCTATAGTCCATTTACCAAGTTCATTCAATAAATGTTTCCCGAGATCTGCCATCTGCAGGATGCTGCTTTGTTAAGAGGAGGTCTTAAATGAAATCTACAGAAGACTAAACAGGAATTACCTGCTTTGGGAAAGCAGTATATGTGGTGTGATGATAGTCTGTCCTTTGTCATTTTCATATTGAATCCTGTCTTTCTACCATTTCAGGACCTGTAATGTTTTCTGCTCCTTTCTTCGTTGGAAGAACTTGACATTAATATTTGAGTCAGTATTTTAGTGTATTACCACCTGAGCAGTAAGCAGATGTAATTTCAGTGAATCTTGACAGTTGTTATTGCAAAATAAATGTAAATACATTTGCTTTTCTCACATTTTACATCTTGAAGCGTGAATACATTTTTCATGACTGTAATGTATTGAAGTTTGAGGTCTGTCCTTAATTTCTCCTTTGCTCCTGTCTCAGCTGCTTTGCACATCTGCCTTTGAGCTATGAATTTCATTTGTCTCTCAGTTTAGAAGAAGACAACTCCTAGTGCCTTAGTCCATTGAGGGAAGGGAAGGAATGGAGGGAAAGAGGGAAGGAATCTTAATGACCAACTTCCATACTTCAATTTTTGGGTTAGTAATCACTGACCACTGCTGCTTTTTGCGGTTTTTAAGAATGGCTCCTTTTTCACAGGTCTTCAAAAACGACATCTGTTACAGACCAGCTAGTCTTGGGCAGGTCCCCTGCTTTTGGTACACAGATTCCAACAAAAAGGTGTATGAACTCCACGTAGGTGGCCAGTGACTGCAGCTGCTTGTTCAATACTCATGCCAATAGCAATAAATGAGCAAAGAAAGCTTGAGAAGGTCTTATCTAGCCTGACCTTCTGCACTTTTGGGTTTTATCCAGGGACTTCTGCGGTTGGCCAGTACCACATGTTACAAAACTATCTGGCTTAATTAAAAAAAAAAAAAAAAGCCTCAATCCTGTCTTCTGCTAATTTGCTGTAGTAGTGCTGGTAGCAAATTAAAATGCAACTGATTAGAATGCTGACTATAGGAATATCTTACCTTGCATGCCACAGCACAATCTCTGTTCCTAATTTGTTTCAGCAGATTTTTCCATAATTATCATTTGTTCCTATGTAGCAGAATAATACTTCTGTCACTACACACAGTGTTTGCAGTTCTTGTATTTTTTTTTCAAGAGTGTGAATTCTTGGTTTGATTTGCAGCTAATTCCCCATTGTTTGGACTCTCCTTTTCCCCTCCTCTTTCCACTTTTCAGATAATCTGTTTTTTTCAAACAAACTGACATAGAGAAAGAGGCAGTTTTACTTGTAATTGAATGTCTCTGGTGCTTCTTTAAAGTCCCAAGAATATTTTGGTTTAAAATCAATGCAATATGGCTTTGCACAACACTGAGTTGAGCATGTTGTACTGTAATCTGCTAGAATGTCCTTTAATAAGTAGTTTGCCTTTTAGAAAAGAAGAGACAAAAGAAGATGAAATCAACTAGTGACTGGAGGGAGAGAAGAAATGCCATTCGACTCACCAACGAGTACACAGTAGAAACTCTGGTGGTGGCAGATGCTGATATGGTCCAATACCATGGTGCAGAGGCTGCCCAAAGATTCATCCTCACGGTTATGAACATGGTGAGTATCCATCTTCTCCAAAAGGAGGAGCAAGCACAAAGGTCAAAAGTGGTTTCCCTGGCAGCTGTTTGGGATAGCGCGTTTTGATTTGGCTTTGCTGAGTTTTTTTACACATGTAAACTAGATAATAAAACCCTTTTCCATGTTTAGGTCTGGTCTGAAACACGTAAGTATGAAGTGGGAATACAGAGCTGAACTTCTGGCTGTGTGGATATGAGCCTGGTGAGCCTGCTTCTGACTTGGGCAGTCTCCTTCAGGAGAGTGTAGCTCACCTTGGGCAAGCCTGGGTTTTAGTTTCTGGTACAAGACAGTGCTGTTTCCAGAGGTGGTAGTGCAGGTGTTCTCTCCATGTGTAGCATCAGCTTCTTCACTGATGGCTTTCAGTTTGAACTGCTAGGTGGAATGGAAGACCTCCTAGTGAATTTAGGATGTTCTCAGATCAGCAGGGCAGGTGCAGAGGCTTTCCAGCAAGAGCAGCTTCCACTGCCTGGGAAACTTCAAAACCCTTGAGGTTTGAGGAACAGTTTTAGTTTTCTTGTGCCCCAGCTGTGTGACTCCCTGTATTTGATGAAGGACATCATAATAAATAATTTTCTTAAAACTAAAATTTACAATTTTGCTTTTAGAAAACATTCAGTAATTCTTCAGGAGCAGTGTTTTCTACTGTTTTCGATAGTGCTGCTGCTTACTGTGGGAAAGAGATTCCCAGAGTGGATAAATGGTCTCATCTGACATGACATTTTTTCAGTTGCTGAAGTCTTTGAGGGGACATTTGTTTCATGAGAGTAGTTTAAAGTCTTAAGATTTTTAGTAAGATTTTTTTTTCCCTCTGGGTCATTCTTACAGGGAAACTGAAATTGTTAGAGAAGATGGCAAAAAAATCTGGCTTTTAATTATAGACTAGCTGCCTCCCTTGCTATAGAAAACACTGCAAACTCAGCACCAAACTGCTGGTCTGTGCAAATTACAGCTGATGTCATTCTCTCCCCCCAGGATCTTGGGTGCTCCATGTAGCAGCAGTCCTAACACCTCTGAATAGTGGATGGAGTTGCACTTCAGCAGCATCCTAGAGATTTTGCAGGGAATTTGCCAGGAGTAGGTGGTCTTTTGAAAATGAATGACAAACTCAAGATGAGGTAGGAGTGCAAAGGTGTTAGCTGTTGGGATAATTTAAACGTTCAGTCTCAGCTGGCAAGGGCCACAAAGCCTCTGATAGTGCTTGCTCTCTCGCTCGTTGGCATTTATAGCAAAACTGCAATGGCTAAATTTGTTGTGGACGCTGATAAATCTGCTTGGAGACGGCAGGGGTCCTTCCAGAGGCGCTTGTACAAGGAAGTCTTGGAGGATGCTTGGATTCCTGTGCCTGTAGTGTTGTAGCATCCAGGGACAGTTAGGAACAGTTCCTTTTCCTGACTACTGCTCTGCTGTTCTTTGTGAGCAGCAAATTGACCTGGAAGAAATACCAGTTCTGAATGGTAATTGATTGGTCACTCTTTTCAAAAGAAGAATTCAGTGACGGATGTTCTGTGCAGCAGGGCTTTGTGAGAGGTCTTGTGTTCCTTTAGCAAGCGGTGGTGCGAGGCAGCTGTGAGTGAAATGCTTCACTCATTAAGCTGAGAGTTAGTTTAATTTTTATTTTTTGTTGTTATTTTTCCCCCTTTACCAAGCTGCTGTCTGTTCCTTCTTGCACATCTTCTCTTCTGGCATGCTGTGTGAATAACCTCTTAACAGGGCTTCATTGTTGCTATATATATATTTCAACTGGTTCATAGGAAATGTCTTTTTTCAAAAAACCCATCAGTGACCATCAGTTCAGGCTTTACTGAATTTCTTGAATTTAAGGTTGCAATTGCTTGGAGAGGAACAAAAGTCTCAGTCTTCTCAACTATAGTCCTCCACCTAGCACAGAAACACCAAATGTTTTAGCGTAGCCATTAGCGTGTGTCTGTGCTGTGCAGCTTTATCAGCCCAAAAAGCTATGAGGCATGACAGAGCAAGTCCTAAACAAAAGATGCCCATGAATAACTGTTGTCTGCTCAGATGAGGAGCAGCGCAGAGTGTCTGGGAAAGACCAGCTTGCCAGGTGTGAGTGTGTGCTTGAGGAGGTGCTGCTGAATGGGTTGGGTCACCTAAACCCATTTACTGAATAAATAATGAACCTTGGTTTCCAGTGGATTTGGCTGATGGGCTTTTAAGCTAGATTCTGATGTTGCACTGTGAGCTCACCCCTTTATTAGACACTAGAGAATATACATGGGAGAGGAGTCTTGGCTGAGGAGCACATTTGTCTGACATCTTGTAAGGTGCAAAGTCCATCTGAAATGCTTCCCGATGTTAAGTCATTGCTCCTGGGGGCTCACCCATGTGATATTGCTGATATCTGATAGCATTTGAATTTATTTAGCTTTTCAGCCATCAGAAGGGCACTGGAAGAGACCCTGTCCTTTGGCCACCTCCATTCTCACATTAATAGGAACATAATATCCTTCAAGCCTCTGCCTTGGTGACGAAATTGGTTATGAAATTGGTGAAATTAAAGAGAGCCTTAGCATTCAGTTTGCCTTAATGAAAGCAGCTCTTCACCGCAGCACAAGATGCTGAAGAATAATTCTGAAAATCCATTTTAGGAAGGAAAGTAGGTTACTTACGTGATTTAGGTAGGCCCGAATAGAATTCAGTGCTTTGCAGGATTCTGATATTTCCTAAACCAGTCCTGGTGGATCTTTGTGATTTAGTTTCTCATCTGTAAAGTGGTGGCAGTAGGGGCAGTGTGACTCCTCCACATGTGACTCTAGATGTCACATCAGTGACAGCTTTCTCTGGTGGGCTGTGTTCCTTATATCATCCAAGTGAAGGCTTCCTTGTTGCTCAGGGTCTTCGTTACCTGCTTGCCTCAGAAGGGCTTTGCTGCCCTTTTGTGACTTTGTTGGGGGTCAGGATTTGCCCTGTGTTAGGCTTTGCTTATTCAGCTACACTGCAGGATGGCAGGCTGCCTCCAGAAGAAACCAGAATGTTAATTTTGGCATGGGTGCTTGCATTTAAGCAAATAGAACATTACTGGTCAGGGGTTTATTAACTTAAGTCCTCTCTGTAAGCCATTACGTTTACTGTCAAACCACAAAACAAGCATTAAGAGGTCCTATTAGTGAATTTTATATTTATAGATATTTTAAATGAAGTGATCTGCCTTAAAATATTTAATAACTATGTTACAGGATTTTCTGAGGCGGGGGGGAAGTCAGCATTACAAAATACTCTTTTATTGCTCCTTTGATAAATGAGAATCCTAAAAGGAGAGCAAAAAGCCTTCTCTTGAGTAGCAATGAAGACACAAAGCAAAACAACCCCCTTTGCAACCCAGAAATACTGGGTACCACTTCACCTAGAAAATGCAGTATTTTTAGTGATGTTCTGCAATTCTCACCATCCCTATAAAGAGCGAATAGATTTTTATTGATGAAATTGTCATGTCACAATTTTAAGTTCTTCCATTTAACAAACTAACATTTTAAGTTGTAAGAGAGCTTTTTTCCAAGAGCATGGAAGAATTTCCCTCTAAGGTACTCTGTCGAGTATGAACGGGAACAAAAATGGCTCTAGAGCTTAGAGTTATTTTCTTTTAAGTCCCCTCTAAAATGAAATATTTTCCTGATTTCTGGCAAGGTAATTGAATCAACACATCGTTCTCAAATGAGACATTCCTTATGGCTTTGTGATGTTAAAATAAGCTGATGTAGAAATTATGTCCAATGCTACTACTATGCACCTCTGCAACTCTAGCAAGGCAATGAGTTTATGGGTATGCTGGAAGCAAGAGCATGGATATGGAAAAATGTTAGCAGGATTGTAGAAATACAAAACATGAGTCTTGCCTGCAGGCCATTCAGAGAAAGAGTTACTTTGTCTGGAATTGGTAAAAACAGAGATTTGCTCATTAGAGTTTCAGTAGAAAGTACCTTGCTGATTTCTTTTTCCAGGTGAAGGTGAAGCCTCTTAGTTCTGCTGTTCTGCACAGTGCTGCAGTGTTTGCGTTTCACTTCTCGTATCTCCTTTGCATTGCTTGACACGAGCCCATCTCCTGTTTCCTGCTTTCCCTCCCATCCTTCTTCAGTAACTCTGGCCTCTCCAAAGCAAAGTGTCTGTGTGGCAAATTATACTTCTTTGGCTCACCTCTTCTGTCACCCTGTTGCTGTCAGCTCATTGCACTCCATCCATGGGGAGGCAGCTTGTGTAGATGTTCTGTTTCTTACAAAGTTCTGTGTTACTCTTAAGACATATTATGGCTTTCCTTAAACTGGACTTCAAGCTTTCCTGCTTGCAACTAGGAGACGAGTTTTCTCTTTTTATTTCCCCTGTGTTTCTGGGAGTCTGCTCACCATAGCTGTCATTTTGTGCTCTTTTCATGACCAGATGCTTAGGGATGAAGCATCTTCCTCTTGTTTCATAGAGGTTCTCTCTGCCTTGTAGAAAGGCAAACTATAGAAGCTTGTTTTGGGAATGGTCTTCCTTCATGGCCTGGGCTTCAGTTCTGTGGTTAAAACCATTCTGATGGCTGAGACTTTAGACTCTTGGGAGAGCTCTGCCCACAGCCATCAGTGTCTCATTCCTCCTTTTAACAGTGAGGACAGACTGGCTTCAACTACTACCTAAATACCAAGCTGCAGATGTTGGCTATGTAAATGTGCAGAGCTTGCTTTGCAAACCAGGCCTACTCTAAGCATTCAAGGACATAGAATTTCTAGGACTGCAGCATAGTAATTGAAGATTTATGGGTTTGAAAACCGGAAGGTTTCCTTTTTTAATTTTTCTTTTTAATTCTAGTGTATTTGGGGGGGTTGGAATTAATTGTGACTTTGTTTTGAAGTTAACTGTTTCTAAGAGGAGAGTAGAGCAGGCAGGAGTGAGTACTTGCAGTGTGTGTTAATTCTGCAGCTGTTCCTAAGCCGTGAGATTAGTGAGAATGCTTCTTGTAGCAGCAAGCAGTGACTTGAAGTTAGCAATCTCTCAAATGCCATTAACAGGGAATTCTTTAAAAAAGTAATTCTTCAGGAATACTATGATTTATTCTCTGAAGCTTTTTATGCGCTGCAGCTCACTTTTCATACTGGCTTTTTCCCTTCAAGAGCCTTTTTGAAGAAACAGATAAAATCACCTTTGTCACATATCTAGGCCTATATTGATGGATTTACTTCTTGGTGCTCTTGAGGGCTGGCACACAAAGGCTCAGGAGCCGTCACTGATAATAACTGTTCTTATCTTGATCTGGAGTTTTCCTGATGGGAGCAAGGATATAAGGGAAATGGGTGTAAATCTTTGACCAGTGTCTGCAGGTTTTACTTTTCTCTTGAGCAATCTCAGGAGAAAGATTTCTCTCAACTCTGTCCTACAGAGCCATGAGTGTGTTATTTTCCATAGTGTTTTATGGGGTAATTTGAAAGTGTGGGTTAAGGTGGCTGTTACAGATCCTATAACACTTTTCAAAATAGGTAAGAAAATCATAAGAGAACCACTTCTGCAGTCCAAATGCCGTCCAGCAAACAAGACTCTATGAAGGCTCTCCTTGGAGTCTTCCAAAGAGAGAGGAGAGAGAGAGAAAAAAAAAAGTAATTCAGCCTCAAGATTGGTGGTTTGAACTCTGTCAAACACATCTCCCTCTCACTCTACCTGCATGGGGAGTTTTGGGAAATGACAAAAATTGAACTGATGAAGTTTTAGTTCCTTTCTTACACCAGTTCCTCATGTCTAGAATGGCTTCATGCATGTGGAGGCAGCTCTGGACAGCTCTGTCAGGACTATAGTCCCTTCCACGTCAAAGACATAGGAATGAAAAAGGGAAGGATGAATGGAAACAGAGGAGGAAAAGGATGATGCCAACTTGAAGCTTTTTCTCTTCTCTGGGGCACTCTGTGCATTAAGGCTCTGGCAAGCAATGCTCCTAAAGGAGGGAGATGTCTGAAATTGGCTTTATTCTTTTATTGTTCTTCTGCACCCTCCCTTCCATTTTTCTGCTTGTTTCGCTTGACTTTTTCCCATGTCACTCTGTGCTTTGGATGATTCCTCAAAGAGTAGAAGTCAGGAGCGCAGAAGTTGGCCTTGGGAAGAGCCACCAGAGCTCATGGCTGCCCTTCAGCCATGTTTAAAATTTTCACATCCCCTCCCTTCAGTCCAGTAACCAAGAACCTCCCTTGCTCTTCTAGCCAAGCTGCTCTTTAAGCTGTGGTGATAGCTTAAAACGGAGACCCTCGTATTTTGTTCCATGGTAGAGCTCAGCAAAGCATTAGTTGTTCTCATGCAGCTGTCTCTTGTTCCCAGCTGGCTAATTTTTAAAAGCTCCTAAATAACCCCAAAATGTTCTTCCTTTCCCTTGGCCCCATTAAAAATGGTCATAGCAGCCTCAAGAGTGTGATGCAATTGCAGGCTTGAGGGAGGGTGGTCCATAGGATTGCAAGTGGGAGGGGAGGTGTCTGTGAGTCAACCTCTCTGGTAACGCATGTTATCCATGCAGCAGGAAAACTTGAACATCTGCACTAGGAAATCCCATTTCTCCTCCTCCAGTGCCAGTTATCACAGCCATCTCACTTGATGCTCTTAGCTCATGTTCTGGTGATAGCTACTTGGATGAGATGTCTAAATAGCTTTGACAGCCCAAATCTGTGGGTGATGGTGTCCTTGAATGCTGAGGAAAAAAGGGCAGAAGGTGGTTGTTGCTGTGATGGAACCTGATTCTGGGCAGAGCATGACCTATCTTGCACACAGAGTGGTTTAGCATGGGCTGTGTGCTGCCAAAAGGGCTGTGAATCATCTGTGCTGAGCTTGCGTTTCTTGGTCAGGTCGTTCAGAAGTTGATCTTGTTCTTATGGAGATTCCTTCTTGCCTTAAACACTGTGATTTAGGATAGTTTGGACTTTTCATTTAAAAGAGTAGCAATTTCCACAGTTTGTAGTGCAGGGCAAGATAATATACTAGCATGTAAAAATTAATGAGAAATTTGGTAACTGAGCCTCAGCAATCATACTTGATTTTACATGTCACAGTTTGGGTAGCTTCTCAGGTAAGAGAATGTTGTAAAGATTCTAAAGATTGTAAAAGAGGGAGCTGAACCCTCTTTCACTTCCAAAACTATTCTCCCAGGAAGTCTACATGTTTTTTGCTGTTGTAAATGTGATGCTTTGATAGTGTCCTGTAGTTCGGGGGCTGCAGCATCTTCAATCACGGTGTCAATATTCTTCTCTGATCACACTTGAGAAACAATTTCTATTTCATACAACTGCATGCTGTTTGACTTGCTGATCTTCTGGCAGCTGTGTATGCATCAATCTCTGAGAAATTCTTGAAGCTTCATTAAAATTTTTTTTTACTTCAACATGTGGGTTGCAACTGTTGTATTTTCTAGCCTTTTACTAATAATAAATTATCTGTCTTGTAGTTAAACTGGTCAACAAGGCCAGAATAGGTACTGCTTCCATTGTCTACATAATCATGTCTGCCAAATTCAGTGCACTGTCCTAGATCATTAACACAAGCAATTCCTACACCTGGATTTGTGTTGCGGTGGTAACCAGCAACCTGCATTATCGGAGCCTGTTAATCCAACAGAGTAGTGTCAGGCCAGTTGGAGTGTGTTTATCTGTGTGCACATTAGAGCACTGATTACAGTGCACGAGAACCAGTTTGACTGCATTGAGGAAAATATCTCCCTTTAAAATCCAGTCAGGCCACATGGACTGAAAGCTCTGCTGCGGGCTCCAAGATGCTCAGACTGGGGGGTGAAAGATGAGCTGGCTGGAGCAGAAAACTGATAAGAAAGGGTCTGTCCCTTCCCTGGGTGGCCTGTGTTTGAGTGCATTGGCTGCATGGAAGCAGGGCTGTTGCTTGCACCAGCCAGGCTTTGTTAGGAGAGGGACAGAGGCTCTTGTTGCTGCTACACAATACAAACTGCTCTGCATGTGCAGCCCCTTTGGGCTCCGTTTAAGAAAATAAGGAAACAGTTTGGATAAACATGTGAAGTAAAGCCCCTCTTGCATGCCTAGTGTCTTTCTGGATTAGTATCTAGTTGCTGCTGCTGCCAGCAGGGACTCATTCTTCTGAAATCACTGATGGGTGTGAGTACAGTCAAAGGTATCCCCGGTCAGAGGTAGGACAAAAGTAGAGAAAAGAAGTCTGACAACTTTCAAAATGCTGGACTTCAGCAAATGCTGCAACTGGTGCTCTCAGCGCAACGCAGTTGTTTGCTCTAATGGAAAGACAACCATCATTTGTTCACTTTAATGATAAGGACATAAATAATTGCATATTCATGATACTCTCAGAGCTAGCGCTAATCCAGACAAAGCAAAAGGATCCATCACAGGATCCTGCAAAATACTTCTTGGTCCCTGACGTGGTATGAGGGAGACTGACTCGGTTGCCAAGGTGCCCCATCAGCTCTCCCAGTTGAATGGCCAGGTCTGCACTTAGATCAACTGTGAGAGCACTTCCTGCAAAAGCCAAGTTTATCCCCCCGGGTCTATAGCGAGAGAGGGGCCTTTACTGCTCCACCAACTCCGACAGAGCTTAGTAAATAGTCCCAGCACTTGTGTGTGTTTGTGTACCAGCTGCAGGGAAGATAAATGACTTTCTGTGCTTACACTGAAGGTCACTGGGTCAAATACTGAGTAGTGTCTGTCTTGCAGTCTGTGCCTGGATTAAAGGAAACTTTTAAGTGTATGCTTAAATCCAATCCCAAACACTAAAGTGCTTAAGAACATTCTTACAATGAGCACATTCTGGATTATTTGTACAAATAGGAAAAATGCCAACATTTGAAAATAAAAGAGCAGGAATACGTTCACATCTTGTTTGTTGAAGGAAAAGTGAGATGATCTACAGTGTTGTGTTTTTCCTAGCCTCTGTGATATTTATAACCAAACAAAATGTACATAATAATTATAGTTTATCTGAGGCCAAATCCTGCTGCCATTAATCAAGACCTTTTTTTTCAGTAATGGGTTATTTTGTTTTTTATTTTTTTTCTGAAAAGGAAATGTCATATTCATCCCAAAGCTGTTATGGGGTATTTTAAATGTTTCTAATATCAACCCCTCTCTCAACTTTTTTCATGTGGTCCTAATCAAAGTAGTTGTAAGTGGTGAAATGGGCAGAATAAAGTTCCAGCAGCAATTAAAATCTTACGTTCTAACCTATAAAAATGAGGTGAAATATCAGAACTGGAATGCAAAATCTGGAGAAAGTAGCAAGGTAGTTTCCGGTGCTATTTTTGTATTTCCTGAGGCTTGTGTCATTATGTGCAGCCTTATTACTATTCTCATATATGATATGAAAATAACAGAGGGAAATTGCTTTTCCATTCTATTTCCTGAGGTCTAAAACACACCGTTATTTCATCTTGCATTCAGTTATCTCTAATGTTTAAATGCCCAAGATCCATATTGGTTGGATGCTTCACAATGTATGTGCAGGTTCCTGAGACTCCAGTTTATGTTTGGAGACGCTTTGGAATGTTTTTGTTTAGCAGTTTTACTTACTCTGATTATTGTAGTTCAATGTATACTGCATATTCTTTCATTGTTTGCAGGTGTGCGCTTATTCTTTTGCTTTGTTTTTCTTGTTTGTTTGCTTGTTTTTCTTTTGCTGTTTCTTTATTTGACTTCTGAATCCTGCTTGAATTAGTCAATCACTGGTCAGTTGATGAAGCTGGATACTATACTGTAGTAACAAATGCATAGTACTTTTGCAGGTATCCTATAGTATGAGGAATTGCTAGCCTGGTAACATAGTAGCTCTTAAAAATACCTTTTTTTTTTCTTGAGTGTAGTGACATAATCCATGTGTTCTTGTTTTGTTCAGGTTTTTCACAGATGGAAATATCGCTTAGTTCCAGGAACAATATGTAACTATCACTAGGTTTTGGCATGATTACTGATTTTTTCTGAGGGTGTTTGCTTTGTTTTTGGACAGGTGTACAACATGTTTCAACATCAAAGCCTTGGAATTAAAGTCAACATTCGAGTGACCAAGTTAGTCCTGCTTCGAAACCGTCCCGTGAGTCCTGCCTTGTTTTGGGCTGCTATTGCTGTTTTGCTGCTGTAACTTCGTAGGCAGACCAGGATTCCTGTGCTGTACGGGCAAGAACTGGGGATGTCTGGCAATATGTTATATAGCAAACACAGCTAGTGCATGCCATACTGCACTGCCTCTGGTTTTCTAGTGTTTTATATAAACACCATAATCTATCTTCTTTTGAATTCTTTCCTTTCCAAAAGGCAAAATTGTCTATTGGGCATCATGGAGAGAGGTCTCTGGAAAGCTTCTGTCACTGGCAAAATGAAGAATATGGTGGAGCAAAATATCTTGGCAACAACCAGGTTCCTGGTGCAAGAGATGACACCCCTCCTGTGGATGCTGCTGTTTTCGTAACCAGGTATAGTGAGTCAGGATTTTACTTTGACCAGTATTGGGCCATGGTCAATGGTGGAGTCTGGTCCACTAACAATTTGAGAGAAGGATCCAGAGATGATGGTAAATTTACTGGTACTAGCTGTCCAGAGGCTTGTCTTGTTTCTGTGTATATGTTACACCAAATTGTTTGCTTTTGAATCTGGGCATTGCCATAGCCATGATCACCTGAGGACACAGACAGGGCACAGGTGATGCTTTTTTGTTAGCCTAACTGCTGTAACTGTGAGGGAAAAAGAGTTTTTGAGTAAAGCTCTTCTTTGTGGAAGAAAGAAGCAACAGACTGCAAAGATGCAGACAAGCTGAGAAAGCTGCTCCGGGTGTAATTAGATAAGCATCAGTTGGGACCTGCAGAGCAGACACTGTGTTAGCAGAAGGGGAGACATGGTGAAAGTTATTGCCTAAGGAAAGAAAGAGATAGATACCATAAATTAAATTATGTTTCTGCCTTTGTGTTAGGAAATAACCGCTCTTACGCCTCCCATCCATCAAAACTTGGAGCAGTTGCTCTTAATGCAGAAGGCTTCAAAGTTAAAAATTTATTTCAGACATGTAATAATATGTGTGTGAATATTACAGCAAAATTCTTTGGAACTTGCAGCCCAACCTGTTGATGTGCCAAATACAGTGTATCAGGGTGCAGCCCAGAAAATGAACAAAAAGGATGTCCATGTTTACTTAAAATCTTTTTCCTCTCTAACTTCAGTACTTGAGCTCAGTGCCAGAATATAGTGGAAGTCCTCTGTCCTCAGTCACCCAACGTGTTGAACAGCAAATTCTTGGCCTTTTAAATTCATTGCATACTTTAGCATGTAAATTGAATTAATTGTTGATCAGTAGTAATTAGAGTGAGCACAAAAATAGTGTGGATAGGATAGATGCTGCATGTGCTAGAGAAGATGCCACTTCCTGCCCATTTCCCCAGTTTGAGACAGGAACTATCTGTGCTTCAATTCAGTATTACTCACTTCTCAGCCTTTTTTCTCCTGCCAGTAATGTAACTAAAATGCATGTTTTTATATTACCTGCTAATTGAGATTGTAGTTGTCTCTTGTGTTAAGTCATGTGGTAAACTATCCATTGGTGAGTTCTGTGTAAAAGTGGACTGCATAGCTAGTGAGCTTGGCATGGGGCCCGTCGAGTTGATGAGAATGCACATTAAAAATGTGTGCAATTCCCCTAAATCCTTCTCTCTTCTCTACATGTTCAGTGTAGTCCAATCAAGCACTTAAGTAGATATTTAATGTTTTAGACAGGGCAAATGGTTCTTTTGAAGTCAATGGGCTGCACATCCTGGTTGTAGTTAAGCATGTGCTTTATTGGATCATGGCCTAAATAAACAACTAACATAACTCATCTGGGCATCCAGTTGTCCTGCATGACAAGTGAATCACATGGAATCTCTTCTGATGTGCTCTGAGCACAGGGTGGAGGGAATGAGCAGAGCGTTTAATCTGGGCATTTTCTCAGCTTGTAAAACTGAATGCAGAATGTCAAACTGAGTGAGCTGGACTTGGGCACTTGAGAAGGAATTGTAGGGGTGGTCTCAGGATTCAGTGGGTTTGGAGAGTTTTGCAGTCAGAATGGCCAGAGAAGTACAGCTTCAGTAAGGTTAGAAACTGGGCTCGGATTCTGTGAGAAAGTGTAGGCGAGGGTCTGCAGGTGCTGTATAGCAGAGCAGCATTTGTTCTGTATGGCAGGCGAGCAGTGCACACTTGTGTCCCTCCCTTCTTGCTCCTTCTAGTCATTATAACTCATCCCTGTCCCTGCAAATTCATGTTCATGCCCAGCAAGGCCTGATTCTTGTGTCAGGAAAACAAGGTTTTTCCTCTTGGCTCTGGAAGTCTGTGTGTGTGTCTGTGTTTCCCTGGACCCTCCCCAGGCTGTGCAGATGGAGCAGGAGTAGAGGACAGGAGAGCAGTGTGTCCAGCACAAGCATTTGAGCCAGCAAAAGCAGAAGCTGAATTTTCACCAGCTGCAGCTGCTTTAGGACTAGGAAGAGATTCTTTGGGATTGACCTCTAAAGAAATCCCTATGTTTCTAATCTGACCGTGTTCATTAGCAACATCAACACACACTTGCTTTCGGAAACTTCATCTCTAACTGATGTTCCCCATATACTTATTTATATGCAAAAGTAAATGACCTCCTAGGTGGTAAATATCTTTCCTACAGGACTCTGATAGTAACTACTTGTCAGTAAGGAGTACACTGTGTCTGTGAAACAAGATATATCACTGCCCAGTTCAGTAAGTAGAGAAGACGGGGGGAAAAAATCTGTTTTAGCCATGAGAGTTTGGCTGTAATGCTGTGGTTTCTATAATCACCAGATTTCCTTTTCCCAAGTTCTCTGCACTTGAAGTAATTCAGATCTCTGGCATCTATGGATCATGTCCTTAGTATTTTAATGGACAATTCACCAGAAAAACTTCTGTCTGTAGAATCTCTGTGTTAATGTTCTTTGAAGCATGTCTCATTTAAAACACATTCTCCCTGTTGATCTTCTGTCTTCCACATTCCTTAGGAAATCTTTAGACATTCTGATGTTCTCTCCAGCTCCTGGTTGTGGGCATTTGGAGCACTTGGTAGATTCTTGGTGATACAATGACTAAGTAAAGAATGGTGCCACTCTGAAGTGAACAGAATTCAAGGCTGTCATTTATTAGAGACTTTCCTTTATTATTTTTTTGTCTAATTGCTGTAGCTATTTCAATTGCAGCCTGTTAGCACTGTTTCACCTTTCTCCAAGCCGCTGCTTTTTAAAGGCAAATAAATGGTTGCATATGCATTCAGGGAGATAGACACATGGTGCTTCTGGATGAATGTATGGATGTGCCAAGTCTTGTTGGCAAGTTTCTGGCTATACCAGTTTTTCTGCCTGTTAGCTTTATGACCCTGGAGGTCTAAACTGGTCAAAAAATGTCATTTGAAGGTTAATGAGGCAGCCATTAAACAGAATTTCTTATTCATGTTGCACAGTTCCACTGCTGTCCTCCTTTCTTACAGGAAGAACTTGAATTGCAGAATTCAGCTGAGCAGAGTTAGGTATTTTTTTCCAGTTTGTGTGAGCCAGATGGAAGAGTGACTTTAGGAGGAGTTCTGAGTTACTCTTTTTTGGCTCTTTTTATTGAACCAAAAAAAAAAAAAAGCCCAACTTATTGTCATTTTTTGAGGTATTGTTTAATTCCACTAATGGAAACGCACTCCCTAATAAGACAAGTGATAATGACTGAGGATTTCTCAGGTCCCTAGACAAGCAGAATGCACTTGGAGTGCTTGCTTTCAGCCAGTAGCTGAAAGTGAAGAGAAAATTTTATTCACTGCTCCAGCCTGTGATTTCAGTACATTATCCTGTACTTAGGGTGATAAGGTCAGATTTGGCCTTGGATTTGAACAGCTCCTGTAGTGAGAGTTCTGTTCCAACATAATCCCTTAAAATATCCTGCTAACAAAACTGTAGTCTTTGTGATAACATTCGTGACATACGGAGAGGATTCTTAAGACCTCTCTATTTCCTTGGAGTATCATTACAGTATCATTTTTGTCAACTCTGCTTCTTTAAAAACAAGAATGTAGTGAAGCTGAAAAATGTTCCAGAAAGAGCCCGGTGACCAAATCTTTTCAAAGGAGAATAGTTTCAGTACCATGACAGGGCCGTTTTACCTTACTGGAATAACTTGTCCACAGATGAGAGGGAAGATCTCTCTTGGTGCCCTTAGAGCTTTAGTTTCCCCTGAGATTTCCAGGAAAGGAGTGGAAGCTTCAGTACCAGGTTTGTGATGGGATGGCTGCTTGCCTTCGGAAGAAGACTTGAGACGCACCACGCGTTTCATGATTTTCTGTGGAAGAGTCATGAATTTAAAATCTACAGTAAATTGTGAGCCTGTGGTCACTGAGTAGAGGTTTGCATGTGCTTTTTGTTTGACCACAGAGTTCTGGAGTAAACCTTTCACAGAAGGTCCGGAAATGTTGCAGCCTAGTGTCCTGGTACAAGATCTTTGGATAGAAGGACAGTATCTCTTGAATTTGTGTTTAGGCCAGTTTAAAGGATGGACTACAGAGGTTTCACAGTTGCAGACCCACCTGCAATAAATTGGACACTTCTGTTCAGCTTTTCTTGCTGTCCTATTTCTAGTTCTTCCATGACTAGACAGCATCAGGGTATTCTCTCTACTCCACAGAGTTGGCAAGTTGTGCTGGTTGAGACACGAGAGCCCAGCGGCAGGGCATGGTGGGAACTTCTCCGGGAAGCTGCCTGAAACTGCCAGACACCTTCTAGGGTGGAACATGGAGTGCGAGGAGCAAAACTTGCTGTGCTTTATTTGCTGGGCTGGCGGGGCCCTGAGGAGAGATGCTTTTCTAGCAATGGCCTCCTGCCATCTACTAATAGTTCAGCTATCTGTTGTCACAAGAAAAGCATCTGTTTGATTTACCAGCTTATATAACATACTAAGTCCTTAAATAAACCTCTGTCAAACTGGCCCTGGGATCTCAGCATGCCCGTGCCAGCTCCATCAGGAGACTGTCATTAGTTGTCTTTGGAATGGCTGGAATGCCAAGGTGTCAAGACACAGGAAGGCTTTGGGGAAAAACAAAAGCTGGGGACCATTTGTGGTCTCTGCTTCTGATTTTGTTTTGTTCCTTTTTATTTTTTTTAATACTTTGGTAATTGCTATCATAACTTTTCCACATTGAAGCATGGTTAGTTTTCAGGGTCATCTTAACAAGTCCTGAATTGTGGTTTCCTAGTTGTTTGAAGGACCTGTGCTCATCAGCCTGAGCACTGCACCTTAAAGCCTTTCTCCTGTAAAGCCTTTAAAACTTTTTTTTTTCCCTCTCCAAAGTCCTATTTGTGACTTAAATATAACAAACTGCACACTAAAGATGTATTAATATGATACACTCAATAGCCTCTCCTCAGGGTGGGGAAAACCTAATCACAGATTTCCCTTGGGCTGAGGAACTTGGGAATTGTTCTAGCGTTTGTGATGCTTTTCTCCAGCAGAGTCAGTGGCACTGCAGAGCATGTCTGGTAAAGAAGGCTCCTAAAAGCTTGGTGATGACTAAGTGCTTACTGCAATACACCCAAAACATTATTTTAGTTACAGAATACTTTTCCTTCCACACTTGTAAGTGTATTCCATTATGAGAGAATAACAAAGTCTTCTCACGTTACATGGTGTTACTCAGATTGCAAGCTTTAAGGCTGTTTTTTATTCTGTTTCTGTAAAACATGCAGCATGTTTAGCTGAATCCAGTTCACCCAGCTCTTATCTGTCACATCCTGAGATCTGCTTTGTTCTTCCTTGTTTGGTTTTGTATGCCTTTCTGTATGTTTGGCTCTGCTTCCTTCTTTCCCCCAGTT
>JAUBNY010001079.1:260807-274336 GCA_032275445.1 Crypturellus soui
GATCTGCTTTGTTCTTCCTTGTTTGGTTTTGTATGCCTTTCTGTATGTTTGGCTCTGCTTCCTTCTTTCCCCCAGTTTTCTATTTCAGGGGAAAAAGGAAAAAAAATGAAGGACTGAGAATTTGTGAATTTGTGGGTATGCGTGATCCAGCGTATGTCTTTGGACTCAGCTCAGTGACACATGTCAGTGTCCTCACATGTTACCTTCTCCTGTTTTTGATGGTGCATCACTGTATCCGCTGCATTTTATTACTGTTGTCTAGTGAAAATGCTGGTTCAGGTTCAATCCAGTTACTGAAGAGGTCTGACCTTGTAGAAATGAGACAGTCTTATGTGTTGTAGCAGTTTCTTTGCGTGTTAAATCTTAAATTGTTGCATTGGGCAGCAAAATGTGGAGCTGATCAGCGTAATTGCTTGTAATCTTGAGTAGCAGTCAATGCTATCATGGGATAAATGGCACAGCAGCTAAAAACCTCGACACCCAGAACATGGGAGTCACGCAGTGCTGCTTTTCCTAGCCTCAAGTCTAGGGGCACAGGATACACTTCACTCTGTTCTGTTTTTCTTTCTAGGACAGATTTCTGCGTACACAAAGACGAGCCTTGTGACACTGTGGGTAAGTCCAAGAAGGAGGGAAAGAGTATTTTGATAGCCAACTCTGTGCTGAGAGGAGTTTCCTGGGCAGTTGCTTCCTTGGTTTGTTATGTACTTTTGCTCTTCTGATTGCCTCTACCATGCAAATGTGGATTGGTTGAACAGGACATGAACTATAAGTAAGTCATTAAATAACAACTCCTTTTAAGCACTGGAAATCTTTGAGGTCAGAAAGTAATTTTGAGCATTCATACTTTGGGGCAGCAGATGCAGAGTTAAATAATTGCAGACCAAAACATTGTTTTTTGAATGGCAATGTAATGTTCCTTTCAGTGGTCTCTCACCCAAGACAAGACTCTGATAACTAATGAAATGTATTGTAAGAACCTGTGTAACATTCCTAGTCAAGCAGGTACTCGGACACAGAGAAAAACACCTCCTTGTAAGAAACCCAAGTGGAAATAGATCTTTTTTTTCACCTTCTACTTTCTAACTGCCTCATGATCTCCAAGTCCAGTCACTTATATTCCATAGAGTAAATATCTTGTTTATTTATATTTTTACCTGGGTAGCTATAGGTTCCACTGCATCACTTCTCCTGATATTTGTTTTAATTACCATGATAGCAGCAGTATTTGGAGACAAAATTCAATATCCTCTCCACAATTATCGTATGATTATTTATAGCCTCCTTTCCTGTATACTCTCTAAAACCAAAGTGAATTCTGAATTTCCTAGGTTCAGAGGGTCACTTCAAGACCTTGGGGCTACTCCACTAACAAACAGTAGTGGGTGAGAGGGAATTGGAGGGGAACTGATTGCAAACATCCCAGCAACATCTCTCAGCCTGCCTTAGAAGTTTGATTTCAGAACACATCCTTTGTTCTCAGTGGTGTGGAGACTAATCCATGAGAAGAAACAGAAGAAGGTATTGGTGATTCATCAGTAAAGAAAAAATACAGTTGTAAGTCGCCTGTTGAGTATTCCATTTATCTCGGTGATGTTAGACCAGAAGTAAATTTGACTGTTATTAGTGGTTACTGTTCTGCAGCCTGTGTGTGTATATATATATAAACACATAAATATCTGTGTGTGTCTATATATTAGAAGTAGGAATAAAGCTTAATCCGGAGCTTAGTTGTTGGGCTTTATACGAATGGACTGGTTGAAGCAGGCTGATGCCCACTAGCTTTTGAAGAACTTTGTTGATACTGCAGCTGTTTCTACTGAGGGGCTTCCTGTGGAAGCAAGAAGCTAGTCAAAAGACTGACATTGCATTTGGTCTTGAAGGTGATTTTTAGATTAGAGCATTTTTCAAAGTTCTCTTTGTTCACCTCCCTTTCAGTCCCTGCCTGACAGTTCCCTATTAAATAGGAAAAGCATGAACTTGCCAGATGCATGTGCAGTTATGTACCCTCTCGTGAATGATATTGGCCCTTGCCGCATGGTGAACTGTCATCCTGTAAAGGAAGAAAAATCTTCCCAGTGAGCTGGGACTCGACTAAACTAGGACACTGAGGCTGCTGCTCTATATAAGCTAGAGAATCTGGTCTCTGAACTCCTGATTTCTATTCCTGGCTCTGGCATAGACTCATTGTGTGACATTTGGCAAGTCACTTAAATTCTGAATGCCTCTGTCTACCTCTATGAAATGGGGATTTTGAGTGCAAAGCTACAGGAGATTGTATAGCTTAAGTAATTCTCATATAAAGGAGTGTGATGTTCTTGAGCTTTGAAATGTAAGTCCAGAATCTAATGTTGTTTAGTCACATTTAACAGAATATAAAGAATCCATTAGATTGTACTTACTGAAATAAGTACTGCAGATAAGGGCTTTTTCAGTGACAGTACCTTGATTTTCTTTTGAGAAATAGGCAAGCAAAACTTTCCCTGGTGGAAGTATTGAGCCCCAGCTGTTACTTGGAAGTTGGATTATGAAATTTAAATGGTTTGTAAGAGGTGCTCATTTCTGCTCAGAAAGATCCATACTGAAAAATCTATCTGGAATCTTTGCCTGCCATGCAGACACAGAGAGAAAACAGCAGCAGGAGGTTTGTATTTGTATTCTGGCAGGGGCCTCTTGCTGAAACCAGTTGCTCTGGGGACTTCGTTCAAGTTTTCTTGGCCTAACTGCCAAGGTAGTGTGGAAGGTTACATAATGGCTGAAACAAGCTCAAAAAATGTGAAAATATGTAGGTAAGTCTTTTTGGGGTGATACCTTGCTGACTGTGTTGAAGAATAGAACTATATTTATTTAAGAAATAGTTTGTGGATACTCATTGTCTCATTTGGTTGTGTAAGTTAACCCTAAAAGCAAATGAATTCAAAAGAGAGGGGTAGAAAAAGCAGGCCGTATGCCTGCACACAACACATTTGTACCAGTTGTGTTTCAGTGGCTGTGGGTCCTAGGACCTCCAGTACCCTGTGCAGTTTGAGCCCAGAAAGCTGCTTTTTGCAGCACAGCCTTGAGGCGCTCGCAGCAGTCGTAAGGTTTGCAGTCTGGTGCCGCTTGCAGCCTCATCTCTCGTGATGCGACTTGAACGAGGTCTGCCGTTTCCTGCAGAGAAATCTTTGTTCCAATTGAGCTGCCTCTAAGCCGGCCAAATTGAGAGTTTAATGTCTAGCTATTAATATCAGGCTGCAGCTTGGAGCCTTGCTCGTTGTCAGAATCCAACCTTCCTGTGACATAAGCAGATTGAGAATGCCCCTTTCGTTCAGTATTTCCACTGCTAGTGCCAAATAAGCAGCTTTACGGTTAGTTAGGAATGATCCTGCATATTTCAAGGCAAAGCTTGGCCTTGATTCCTCAGTGTACATGTTACCCCAGATCCGGGCTGAAGCTTCCCTGGATTCAGCTAATAATAAAAGTGGGGGCAGTGTGGAACTGGGAAATGGAAAATGAGAATGTGTCTTAAATATCCTCAAATTGCCCTGGTTAAAAATGTCTTTACCTCTGCTGCAGTCACATGTGCTTTCTTTGTGGCTTGATGCTGGGGAAAAGAAAGCAGGCTATCGTGTATATACTGCAATGGGCAGGTTTAGTTAAAGGAATAACTGCTTGGAGAAAACTGAGCAGAAGCAGCAGAGGTGACTGAGAAACAGCTTTCCAGCCTGTCTTCACAGGTGAATCAACGTTCTGTGAAAAAAAAAAATCCCATCTTCTGGCTGGTTTTAATTGACAGACCTAAAGATACCTTGTTGAGAGGATCCTGAAGGTCTCAAATGCTTCTAGAATGTGTGTCCCTGTTGCATCTTTCAAATATTGATATGTCACTGGAGGAAACAGGGCTCTGATTTTGGCTTTACTCCGCTGTGAATGTGCAAGTGACATCCTGCTCCTCTGTCATTTCCTCCTTTCAGAAGTGCACAGAGAGCGATGGGTGAAAAGTCCTGTTGGAGAGAGATGCAGAGCCTGGTGCTATTTTCCAGTTTCCCTCCCTCAGTGGCTTCACCCTGGTTTCTTCTTATGAATTTACACTAGCAATGACTTTGGAAATATGCCTGGATTGTGCAAATGGGATACTTGCTGTATGTGTCCAAGCAGATTTGGTGCATATTCTGTGTAAAACACCCTGAACAACTGGGCTGTGTTTTCTACCTTTTCCTTGCTGGTGCAGTTGGATTGTCTCCTGTCCTCCGCAAGGTGCAGTTCTCAAGTGTTGCCTCTACTATGTACTGTTCATTTAAGTCTTCCTTCCTAGGTAATATTGATTCCAGTCTCCTAATATTGTCACAGCAGAGAATTAATCCCAAAGGAAAGGGGAAAGACTAGTTGGTGTGATGTGAGTGGAAAAGAAAAGGAATTCTCACATTAAAAACATTTTTCCGTAGTGGTTCATGTTGAATGTTTCTGTATATTCCAGGGCGGGTTTTAATTTGAAGCCAGAATAAACAGAAATACCTGCTGCTTAGAACAATTCATTAGAGAAACAGTGCCTGGCTCTAGTCTTGCTGGGACTGTCCTTGGGATCAAAATCCGAAGCAACTCAGTGCATTAAAATGAACATACTGTAGGTTAAGATGTCCCCTTAAAGGGACGCTGTCAGGTTGACTGGTATTTGTGAAGGAAAGGGATCTCCCGGAATTGCAGTATTTTTCTGTCAGTCGTGGCTGTGTCTGGCGATGGGGAGTCCTGCTGCTGCCTTCATGAAGGCCGAAGGAGGCTGTGGTGAGGGCCTGGATGGGCATGTTCACCATCAGTGTCTTGCAGGCACCTCCTGCACCAGCGCCCTTCCAGGTTCTGTCACCAAGTAGCAATCTCTCCTCTTCCCAATTCCTGATGGAAATCCTATGTGCCAAGTGTGGGTAATACAAGATGGCATGAGTTTTAATAAAGCACTGGATGAGCACAGCCACTCCAGTAATCCCAAATTCCCTTGCTCTTCCTCACGTGCTCTGCTCCTTCTTGTGCTGACCACTTGGTGCTGGGGCTTTGCTTCAGCAGGGCTGCTTCATGTGTGCACGGGCTCAGGGCTGGGGACCTGAGGAAAACCATGTTTTCATGTTCCCACTGCAGCGGGGTCAGGATTCTTGTCCTGCTCTCAGGTAGCACACAGCCCAGCTCTGGGTCTCTCTTGAACTACCTGTGTTTGTTTCCTAGAGAGATTCTCCCACTTTGGGTACCTTTGACATATTTGGAAAGCTGAGGATCCTTGAGGATGGTGCTTTGTACTTTCTGGAAATGATTTGACTTCTTTTGGGGCATTCAGAATCACTGTCAGGTTTTGAAAACCTTTACAGAAAAAAAACACTAGTATGTGAGAACTAGAAAGGAATACGCACTAGTAACAACAGTGAAGCCAAGTAGTCTGCTTTAGCAAAGAGAAGTAAAATGGAAAAGACTAGAAAGGCTGTATGTCCGTATGCACTCCACCTATTTTCCTTACAGTCTGAAAAAAAAATACAAAAAAAGGAATCTGAGAAGTACTGATATTTTATAGAGACATTTTTTTCTTTATTGTTGCACTTGAATTTCATTTGCTTTTGGGTTGTATTGCTGCTCAATAGTCTTGTTTTGGTTTATCTTTTTCCATCTACCAAGGGCAGTTGTGGATTCTTCAGCTCTTGGTTTCTCCTCAGGTGGGTTATTGTCTTTCTGGAAGAGATGCCATAGCCAAGTGCAGGTTACTGTGTTCAGCACTTAGGTTATATGGTACCATTTTGAGGCTCTTTTATAGAAAAGAGGTGATTGATCAGTCCTGCTCTGTACCTGGGCATTCCTTCACCATCAAGCCTTTACTGGTAATTAATGTTTGTAGATATTTAAGCTGACTCATTGAGATGTGTACATAGTATTTGCCAGCTGTGAGGTGGTATGTCCAAAATCTTCTCGGCAGCATTAGCACATGGATTTTTTTCTTAGCATATCTTCCTTTATCCTAAATCACACTTTTCTTGTTACTACTTCAAACTTTGCAGTCAGGTTTTAGTCCATATCTTTTGCCTTTCTTCTTGTGATTCCCCCAAAGTTGGTGCAGGATGTTGAATCTTATCTCAGTTGAAAACTTAGCCTCCTCTCATGGCTGCAGGAAGGGGTCATGGTAGCAACCAGCCAAAATGCCATGAACAGAAATCACAGTATTCCTTTACCAGGAAAAATACTTAGGAGTAAATGAGCCTTGATCTGCCAGAACTCACATTGTGCAGGGTGGATGCTGAGTGCTGCTTGACTGGGAATGCTTTGGAAAATTGCTTGTTAAAAGAATTGTGTTATGGTGCTTTCCCATTAGGTATTCCTTTATATTGCCTTTATAAAAAGAGTTACATCAGGAGGGAAGACATTTGCTATGACTCTGATACTTATTCTGTTACTCTTAATTTTCTTCCTTTAATTTCAGCTCAGTGTTAAGTCACTGTTCAGTTTGACTGGTACAAGCGCAAACGTGTACTGCATTCCACTTCAGGGCCACTTACGTGTGTGTGATGTTACCCAGACGTGTATACTGTAAAGCACCTGGGAATTTTAGTGTCTTAGCTTAAAGGCTGTATATCTGTGTAAGATGTTTCCGCCCCACCTGCAGTTCCCCCTTGCTTTTGCACGTGCAGTCACTGTGAGTAGAAATGCTTTTTGTTACTGTTTTCATTAACTATCCTGTTGCACCTAACAGTTCCCATTGAATTTATCTGATAGTGTCCCTCTGAATGAGCACAGTTGACTTTCCTATTAGCGTGGAACAAAGAGAAATCAAACACCACCTTTTTCTGCTTCTTTTCTGCAACGTGTAGTTTGTATGTTTTTGATTCACCTAGTGCATTACACTACAACTTGTGAATTACAGTTTTAGCTGCTAGATAAGTTTCTGCCCTGATTGTTTTTAAATTAGAGTTGATTTATAGGTCTCTACCTAAGAACTAGCATTTTGCTGATGGGCAAATTCCATTTGATCACAATTTAAAGAGATCGCTGCTGTTTATCTCTGAAAGTAGTCCTTGTGTTTGCAAACAGGCAGACTGAAAGCAGGAGCCTAACTGATGTCCAGGTAAGCGCACACTGCCAAAAAGTGTCATGAAAAACTCTGGAACTGCTTCTTGGTACTATATGTGTGAAGCTGAGGAGTCACTGAAGCAGCATTTTATTTTATTTATAAAAAGACTCTCTTGATGTGGATTTAAAGTAATAGCACTCTCCCTCATTCAAAGCGCTCTAGTGAAGAGGTCAGAATTGTTATCCACATGTTAGAGATGGCGGGGGTGAAACTGGGAGATGGGAAGGGGCATGGCAGGGACAGTGCTGTCCCTCAGACCCGCAGCTCTCGAGTCCTGGTCAAGGTGTCTCAGCCATAGACAGTGCTGCTCTTCTGCAGTCTTTGCAGGGGGGACTCGGCTTCGTCAGGGCAGTGCAATAATGAATGACCCTCCAACAGGCCAGAGACTTGTGTTTCTTTTTTCCATTCCCTGTGCCTTTATTCTAACAGTATTTGCTGCTTCGTGCATGGTCAGTCAGCTGCAGACTGCAGCCACATGCTGTTGAAGTGAGCTGATGCATTTTTGTTTGAGAAGTCTCTGAGGTTTTTCTTCTCCTATCGGCCATAAACGGCTTTTATCCAGTTGACTGCTTTATAGTGCCTTTATCCTTTGCTGGCTTGAAAACATTTCAGGTAACTGCTGTTGTTTCTAGAGCCTGTAGCTTAAAAAACCTCCCTGTGTAAAACCATCTGTACATAGCTGTGCAGTAGGCTGCAGCTATGTGGAGTAATAAGGCATGGATGCATTCATTGAAACATTTGCTCCACTGGATAATCAAATAGAAGCATTCCAGTTGCACCCAGGGTATGTAGGAGTAAGAAGGAAATGAAGGACACTTGCCTACTCTGCTTTCCTTCCCTTTTCTTGCAGCTGCCAAGGCTAAATGCAGTTTTGAGAGTAAATTTTAAATAGTGCAAAAATGAGATTTTGCTAGTGATAAAACAACACTTGAGAAGCGTGTTTAAAAAAAAAAAAAGTGAAATTTAGTTTGGTGATAAAATTCCTCTAGAGGAAGGAGGCTTGCATGGACTGATTTTCATTTGGTTAACTATGTGGTATCATGACTAGCTTATTTTTGAGATTTTCTAACTCCAGGAAGGTTTTCAGGTGAAGTCAAAATCAAGATTTTAATTTTTGCACATCCTAGGGAAAGAGGTGATGGCGTTAATGATCACCAGTGATTCTATGCAGTGAAAGATTTAGATTTTTATGGGTTGTTTGGGCTTTTTAGTATGTTTACATGTGTTTCTATCTTTGGAAATGACACCCTTCTAATTTAACAGCAGATGTACCCAGTGTAGCACTTATTAAGCCTCTCTGAGCCACTAATGATGAATTTTTTTCTTTCCCCTGAGATATTTATTTGGAGGAGATGCAATATTTTGGGCTGGGATAATAGTTTTGAGACATATGAACCGTTTTATCCTTGTTCTTTTTTTGTTTTTACTTCCTGGTTAGATTAATGCAGAAATATTTGAATATGTCTATGCATGTTTTTGTGTTTCTGTGCTCCTTTATGTATATGTACAGATTTTTTGATAAAATATTGAACTACCTTCGTATCTATACTTGGAGGAGGAGGGGTTACTGTCTTTAAATGCTTTGCAGAATACTTGAAATTTGAGATACCTAAATTTGACCAGATTCTTCTTCTAAAAGACAGGGGATTTTCCATATCAAGTTCCTGCCAAGTTAGGTAGAAAGGTGACAATAGACAAAAGTGATATTTTTGCCTAAGTCTCATTTAGGTATATACATATAAACTACAATTTAAGTCACTGGAATTATATTTGAGCATAGAAGTTCTCTTATTTACTTTGAGTACTGGATCCTATCATATATAGGTGCATATATGAGAGAGGGAAAGTAAAAAAAAAAAAAAAAGCAACCTGGTACCTTTCTCCTGCTGTGTTTAGTTTGGAATTACCCTGGTATTTCTACTTCACCTTGTGGTCATGAGTCATCAACAGGTTCAAAATACTTGTTGATTTTGTGTAGCTACTGTCACACATTTTTATGTAGTAATTCTGACTGATGCGTTTGCATTAAGGCTCTGGCAGTAATGAGGCTGCTGTGTACACATTAATATTCTGCTGAGCATCCGTTTGTTGGTTTTCACGTCACCCGTCAAACCCTAGCGTATGTAGTAGTGTTTGCGCTGTAGTAAACAAAGGGAGTAAACACTGGAGCTCTTTGTAAGCAAACAGAGGCCGCTAAAGGGATACTCTGCATGGATTCTCTATTTATAGGAAAGTTAAACTGATACTTTAAAATGAGCCTATCAGTGTGGCCAGATTCGGGGCTCTCTTGAAATGAGGGTAACTTGGTGACTACTGAGTTTTTCTCTGGAATTCAGGCTGGCTATGGCAGATTTCCTTCTGCGAATGGCTGCTGCTGTTTCCTTGTGAGGTGGGCTCTGAGTCTCTGGGATTGGCCAGTTGCTTGTAGCTTCCTTTCAGAAACATCCTTTGCCTTGCAAGCATCTAATAACCAGTTTACTTTGGTTTCATGTCTATTTCTCCTGGTGTCTGTCTTCCTCCTTTGATGTTCTGCCATCTATCCCATATTTCTTTCCACAGGTTTGTCTGTCTCATTTGAATCTTCCTGGTTTCCTTCCTTCCTTTGCAGAACCACAAGGATAAGTGACATTCAGCACGACTGCCTTGGGCGCTTGCACTCTGTGATGCTCCTGAAACCATGCAGCAGTGTATTTGCTGTGATGGTCAATTTCCTTGGGCTTTTCTTATCTAAATGATTTAAGAGTAACAATCCTCTTTTAACTTAGATATAGGAGAGAGACAGATACATTCAGCAGTAATGGCAACTTTACACACACCTTTTTCTGTCTTCTCGTGACACAGCAGTCAGGGCTTCTCATGAGAGGTTCAGATGCATCGGATAAAACCAGACAATGTTCATTATTTCTTGGTGATAATGTGATAATTGTGATATTTTTTGGTTGGGTGTGTCAGAACCATCCCTGCATTTTCTACTTTTATTTTTGCTTTTTTATATTTAGAGTTTTGCGCATTGTCTTTTCAGATACGGGAAAGCTGCAGTCCTCACTAATGTACTTAGTGTGTTTACAGAGATGCTGAACACCCGGTGTTGGACTTGGGTCTTTGAACACAATGTGGTTGCTAGACTGAAGTAAAAAAGTTCTGACAAGACTCAGCCTTTTGGGAATGGGATCAAAATAAAATGAGCCAGGAAATGGTTTAATGTTCCTTTGGCAAAGATCACGTCCATGGTGATTATCATACCTGGAACAATTGGGTTAGATGTTACAGGTATTTCATATGCTTTTTGTCATGCCAAGAAGCTGGTTATCATCTGAGGGCTATGCTGCAAAATGCATCTCTGCCTGGCAGCTGTCAGAGTCCGCTCTGCTGGACACCAAAGCAGCCTTGCACAAAAACACACCATCTGCCTAGCTTGGAAGTGCAGCTCTTGCCATTGCAAATCCTTCCTCAAGCCACTTGCTGGCTGGGGTGAGAAGGCCCCTGCAAACTGCAAGGCAGCAGGTTGCTGCGGTGCTGCCCGCAGGTGCAGCGTCCCTGCGAGCCCCGTGCGCTGCCTTGTCTGTGCTCAAACCGCAAAGGCCTCAGGACTGGGACTGTGTCTTGACTTGTGTCTGAGAGGCACCAGGGACCCTTTTTTATCAAGGAGCTCAACAAGATTCTTCCAAATTCATATTTTTCTTGTACAGGAGATCAAGTTTGAGCATGTGAGATTCCTTTTTACTAAGTATAAGAAAAGCTCTCTTGTGCATGTCTGAAAATTTCTCTAGCTTGTGTTACTAAATTCTTTAAAGCTGACACTTTATTTCTGAGCAATTTGGATAAAGAGGTACCGAGGAAAGTAGATTCAGGATACATTACAAAAATTGCTTCCAGATTCATTGTCCCTGAAACTGGCCACTGCTCTTTTTTATTAGGTTGATGTTGTGATGCTGTTTGTAGCTATGCGAAGCACCATGAGGGGCAAGTCAGAGTGGACAGCTCTGTTTGGGAACCCGGAGAAAGGTCCTTCAGGGTGAAACTGGTTTCAGCCTAATATTTTTATTAGGCTTTTACAAGTGAAAAATAGGAAACTAAGGACAGGGTGAAAGATTCCCTTGATGTCTTCACCAAAGGAAGGATTTCATGACCCACGTGTCCATCAGAACCACTGCTCCCGGGTGTAAATGCAGAAGTGTAGGTAATCCTCAATTTTGTAATTTTTTTTTTTTTTATTGTCACCTCCTCTTGCCTCATGCAGTCACCCTGTGCCAGAACAAACATACCAGCTGTGCTGTGCATGGGGAGAGGAACAGAGCCAGGGTTGCCTGAGTGGCCTGTTCCTGCCCACCAACATGGAAGGGGCATTTTTGTTTTTTTAGTCCTGGCCCTAGAGGTAGCAACCAGTGCTGTGGTGTTAGGACAGCCTTGGTGCTGTTCACACCATGGCGTGAGCTCCTCAGCCCAAGCTCTGACTTCAGCTGAATGACTCAGCCCTATTAATATTATCAGGGACTGAGTTTAAACCCCAGATTTGTCAGTTTTCTCAGCTTAGGCAGGCTGTGAGGTTAAATCAGCACTCAGTAAGGAAATGAAACAGAAGGACTGAACCAAGAATTGCTAAACAAGTTTATCAGTGTGTGTTGGCTGGCGGCTTGACAAGATGAAGCCAGGAGCCTAGACGGCCCAGCAAGTCAGGATGTAGGAACTGCAATTGAGAAGTATCACAGAAGCAATTTGGAAAAGCATCTGTTCAAAGTTTGATTACTGTGAATCATCCTGTGCTGCTGGCCTGCTCTGCTAGTCGCCTGAGCTGCTCCTATTTTGCCAAGAGAACAGCTTGACACGCATGCAGTGCTTAAAAATAAAAATACACTTTAAATATTAGCATGTTTCAAAAGCATAGATCTCCTCACTACTTGAGTAATAATTGTTTAGTTGTTCTTTAAGATCATGGAAGGAGTTGGAGAGCTGCAAAAGACTGCCATTCATTAGTGACACAGGTATTAGGCTATCTTCTAAAAGCCTCCCTGGTCAGCAGGTGATATCAGAACTCTCCAGACACTGAAATACCGTTCAGGATACATTGCTGTACGTTTAGCACACAGCGAGGCGTGTTGCAGGAGTGGTGCTTGCTCATAAGTCCCCTCCTGGCCAGCGCCATGAGCTGGGACAGTTCCATGGCTTGGTAAAGCTTCTGAAGCAGTTAGAAGTCCTTTTTGATTTATTTGAATAGCTCCATCAATTTCTTAGTGTTTGCAATTATGAGAAAAAAGAACTGGAACTGAATGCTGGACTCTGACTGTTAGCACTTAAAGCAGATGCTGTTTGGTACAGAGGCTCCAAGTATTCCTTTTTTTTCTGATTTATCGCCAAGTCTGACCTTGTCCTTTCATATTGGAAGGGAGATATGGAGGAATTTGAGGGCTCCAGGATCCCTGCTGTGGCGCTCCGTGTTTTGTTTAGCAATCTCATTAAAAGCTCTGATGTGATCTGCCTTCCCCTGTGTTCTGTCTGAGCCTAGGCCTTTAATGAAGCAGATGGCCTTGATGGGTTGCAGGGATGAACTGACAAATTCAACCCTGAAATACACTGAGTTCACCTGAAAAAGCAAAGTGAAATTCACCTCCAAGCTGATTTCAGATCCTTAACACAGTCTCCAAAGCTACAGCTATTGCAGGCAGTGCCAGGGCTGTTTCTTGGAGGAACGTGACCTTCAGGTGACAGCTCCCTGGGAACAGCTTGAGTGTTACAGGACTGACGCTGGTGGATATGTGGCAGAGAGGTTTCCATGGGTCGTGGTAGCTCTCAAGCCCTTGTGGATGGTGGAGTTGCTGTTCTTTTCTTTTGGTGAGTCTTTATTTCCTGGAAGATGTAGCTGAGGAAGTGATTGAAGCAGTTCTTCCATTCAGGCTTATTTCACCAAATAGTCTAGGTCAAAATGAAAATACTAAAATGGTTAAATTGTTGGGTGTGGGTTTTAGAAACATCCAAGACAATTCCTGAAGCCTGGTTAGAACTTGAGCAAGTGGAGTTCTCTTTTTGTCAGGCAGCATGTGAGAGATTTGGACTCACTGTCATCCTGCCTTTGTTTTTGTATCAAACTGAAAAGACAGTTAGTCATACGAATCACAAATGTAGTGCTACATCTGCTTGTTGCCTTGTCTTCTGTTTATTGTCCAGTTTGGGGAAATGAAAATGGTACTTAATTCTGCAACAGGCTGTAGAAAGGACTAGCAGCTGCATCTTTGCAGTGTAGTCTCCATGCACTTAACAAAATGAGATCAAAAGAAAACACTTAAATTCAAATGCCTTTTGAGTCCTCAGCAAGGGTGAGTCTCAACAGCCTGATTCCAGATCCCAGAGTGCCGCTTGGTTTTGCAGTTTCCTGCCTCTGTTCTTTCAGAAGTACCAAATCTCTCCTGATCTCTGCAGGATCCGGTTCCTTTTTGGTGTCAGCTCAGCTAGCCCT
>JAUBNY010001079.1:274436-284936 GCA_032275445.1 Crypturellus soui
TGTTCTTTCAGAAGTACCAAATCTCTCCTGATCTCTGCAGGATCCGGTTCCTTTTTGGTGTCAGCTCAGCTAGCCCTGCACAGAGCCTTGCGAGACCTTGTCCTCACCCCCTGGTCTGCAGCCTCTGCCTCTTCCACTCACTAGCTGCTCTCCTCCTCTTCTCCATTTGTTCCTTTCTTCCCCAGTCCCAAGAACTGTCCCTCCATTCTACCACCTTCCTGCCCACACTGCGGTCTCGCACGCTGACTTATCTCCATGTCCTTGCCAGGCCTGTTGCAGTCCAGCTCCTGCCTTTCCTCAAGTGAATCCGTGATGCCAAAAAAAAATTGCAGGGGCTGTGGTTCCATTTCCCTCCAGCATTAAGGGAATATAGAGGCTCTTGGACTCATATTCCCATCTGATCTTACCTCCTGCCCTCCTCGACCTCGGCCTCCCACAGAAATGACTCCCTGCTGCTTACGAGATCAAAGTCATGTTTCTTGAGGGCTTCTGGAAGACCCTTAATATCTCCATTTGTTACGTTGCTGTCCTTGTTTTCTCTCATTCCATGATCTTCTTCCAGCTGTCTTTCTCCCTTGTTCACTAAATCTGAATTATAGCAGGCTTCTGTGTACCGTCCAGTACTCATCTAGTGATCGATCATCCCTCCCCTACTAGAGCTCTTCTCTCAAACCCACCTAGCTACTTCTTCCCTGGCTTTGCTGTTACTTACCAGGAATACAGCTGCTGTAATACATCTTACTTTGGGTAATTAAGCACATGTCTTTCCATGTGTGAGCATGAGCGTGCAAACTTTCAGCACTGCCTAAGATGTTTATGAACAGATGGTGAATTAACTGCTTGGGTTAGGGAATCTGCTTTTGCAAATGTTGGTTTGATTTGGACTAAATGTCCCAAACGTTATATTTAACTATCGTAACGGGAATGGAGAGCAGAAGTTTGTTTCCGCCTCTTGGCGGGTGCCTTGGTGGCTGGGAGTGTGCAAGAGAAGCCCTGTGGAATGTGGATGTTAGCATATCAAAGCAGAGTCAACAGGGAGATGATACCCTCCTTCCTGTGGCCCCAGTTAATTCTGTAATTAAGCAGCTCCTGCTGTCATGCTGGATGGAGAGGATTTATTAACGTGCTGTCCTCTAGGGTAGCACTGGTTTGCCAAAAGGGAGGAGTCACCTTAACGTGATAGGGGATGTCAGACTGAACAAAGAGCAGATGCCAAATAAACAGGATATTTCTTTTTATCTCCTTTGCTGAGCTCTTAGATCCTAGCGCTTTATCATAAAAGCATAGAAAATTCATCCTGGAAAGGACTTCAGTGGTCATTTAGTGCATCCCTTGCTCCAAGGGAAGGTACTTGTTCCTGAGGGATCTCTCCCCTATTAGGCTAATTAACATGCTTATTTTCTATTTTTTCTGGATTGCTGTGAAGATGATGCCTGTCCTCAGCTGCAGTCAGCTTGGTGAGTCTGTAATCACAAATCCTTGCTGAACAGCACTGGAAAGGTATGTGGCTTTCAGAGATGCCCATGTGAAATCTCGAGGGGTTTCAAAGGTTTTCAGCTCTGTTGGCATAATGTAGTGTTAATAATCCATCTGGCATGTTTTTACAGGCTTTGGTTAAAGCCCATCCTAGGCTGAAAAGGTGTTAGGACATCTGTCAGCTCTCTTCATCTCAACCTGTTTGCTGTCTGGAGCCACCTGTTACTGACCAGGGACAGGCTGTTCCCAAAGGATTCCTCCAGCCCAGCGTTCGCATCTCATTCATCTTTTCTTTGATGTTTGTGAAGGGAGGCTATCTGTGATAAGGGATTTTGTGAGAAAGGGAGTTTGGGATTTAATGCAGAAGAGGGCAGAAAATAAAGACACGTAAGGAAGAGATGGGGCCAAGGACAGTGAACTGACTTCTGAGTGCAGCTTCTGTGCCTGGGTAAATCTGGAGCCATTCCCCTGACTTCAGAGTCTGACTTTGTCTGCTGTCTTCAGATACACTTGGTGGAGGACATTCCTCCTTAAAGTTATAAGAGGAGCTGAGTTCTGTGATATATTGGGCTTTTCAACTGCCTGGGCAGCCCCTTGAATGCTGCAAAAGACTGCTGAAATCAGTGAATTAGCACAGTGTAAATCCAGTGCAAGTAGCATTAGAACAGTCTCTTGACATCTTGGGGAATGTCTGTGGGTGGGCAAATAAGCCATGGAGCAGATAAACGACCCATGCTTTAAACTGACAAAACCACAGGAGGGTTCTCAGGGCACACAAAGTCCTGCAGAAACAGAGAAAGCTAAAAACAGAAACTGGCCATGCTGGGAAAGGCGTTCCACGTGTCCCATCAATTGCCATCCTGTAGGGTAATTGAAGAGAGGAGAAGGATGGCAAAAGCCCTCTTAAAGCACTAACTCTTTGCTGAATCTCTTTTTTTAATCTGAAGGGTGTTGGGTAAGGCAACTTGCATGGACCAACCCAGGCCAGGTGTCAGCTAATCCATTCAAAAGCTTGTGGAACACATTCCCGCACAGAGTATTCCCAGTGCTCAGCAAGTATCCCCTGTAGAAGCTACTGTGTGTTCTGTTTCCTTCTGCTGCTAGAACTCTGCTCTGGGTCCCAGCAGCATTAGCTACATTACCTACTCCACAAGTATCTGCCTTCTGCCCACAGCTCGTTATTATGAGTATCAGTGAGAGGTTTTATTTGTTAATTTTCTAGAGTACATGTAATGAAAATCACAAGATGGAGAGAGTAACTACACTTTGTGTTTCAGCTATTTATTTTCCTTGCTGGGCTTTTGGGATTCTGGCAGCAGTTATGCATATTGGAAGTGGCAGTGTTTTCAGAGTTAGAAGAAAAGAGATTTTATTGGGCACTACAAGACTGCAGTCAGTCCCACAGGGAAGATGTCCAGCCACAAAGTACACTCAGTTCTGGGAGAGCATATGAAATCTCTGCAATTCATGCTGATTTTGCAGCAAGAAGCTGAGTGTTTTTAGTGGTCATGTTGAAATTTGGCTGAGGTAATATCCCCAGAGTCAGAAGGGTCAGATTCTGTGGTGATGGGCATTTGCAACAAGTTCGCTAGATGAAAAAAGAGTCAGAATCTGAGGCGTAATCTCAAAAAGGTTAGTGACTGTTTGTGTCACTTTACCTGTTATTTGAGTGATGAGTTTCAATTTGTCTTCCTGTAAAGCTGATGTAGGATGTGTTATCCTCTCAATGAGGTGTCCTGTACGCCGGTGTGGAAATCTTGTGTTAAAATGTTTTGCGGTGCAGGAAATGGCATGTGGCAAAGACAGGAATGAAGCTTATGTGGCTTTAGCTGGGGATTTCTTCCCTTGGGATTCCCTGAGGTCCAGATCATCCCCTCCCTACCAGTGCGCATGACCGCGCTTGCAGAGCAGCACGGACAGCTCTCAAAGCCAGTACTGGAAACTTAATAGTTCCTCCAGGCCTCTTTGCCAGCTAAAAGAAAGAAGGTCATGTACATAGTACACCTGCCTGGATATATGACTTAAACCCGGCAGAGTTGTGAGCCCTCCTTTTGAGGACTTTTACTTTGTCTTTCCCTATGTTATCTGAGTCCCTCCCAGTCCTGCAGAGAGGGTTGTATTGAACCAGGCCCATTTTGTAGTGGTTTCTTGATAGGGTTCAGCCATCTCCCACCCTGGAGGGAATATAAACCCCAAGCCAGGAGTGGATTTTTGCTGCCCAGCAAAGTTGAATTTATTGAGCTGATTTCTTCATCCTATTTATCTCTTGTTTATCCTCCAGACATCCTATTTATCTCTTTATTTATCCTCCAGAGATGGAGACAGACACTGGGCCATATTTTCTGTACTTTGAATAAGTACCAACAGAGGAAAAATGGTATCTGCATTATCAGTCTAGAGTTTATTTTTTATTTTTTCCCCTCAGGCACATGGAAAAGAAGTTTATTTTACCCTTCACCTTTTCTTTAAGGGTAAACGTGTGCTTGTGCAGAGGCCTGTTTGAAACAGGCTGTGGCTGACTTTGCAGTGCCCAGGAGCCAGTTGCATCAGATGGTCTATGGCATGAGAAACTTTTCCTCTGAAAAATGCTTGAATAGGTCAAAATATTGTGACTTGCTGTGGCTACAGCATTTGGCAGGATTGTTTCTTGTTTTCGTACCTAAGTGTAGCTGTTTCATGTGCATTGGATATTTGCACTGTAATTCCATAATGACTGTATTGTTTCCAGTGTGGTTTTCATTAAATACAGTGACAATGAAAATTATTGCTAGGAAAACAGTTTCCATACGTGAATGTTAAGCTCTAATGGAAACCATGTTGCTGCTGCAAGATGAACAGAAATTGGCATCTAAATGGCTATCCACAACTAAGCCAAATTAATCTGTGCCACACAGATTGCATGTCTGGGTTTGAATTAGCACATCCTTGTAAATTTGAAGGAACAGCTCACCCCCTAAGCTTCTTCTGGATGGTCCCTGTAAACCAAACTTATTTCTGGAGGCTCAGTAGGACAGGGGTGGCAGTTGCTGTAGCTTGGGTGTTGTACGTGCTGGAGTGGGTAGAGCTCTTTTTGCCTCTGTGTCGATGACTTTTGGGGCCTCTATTCAACTGCAGACCAGGAGTTATCACCTGTCTTAAGGGCAGTTTAGCAGAAACTTGTTCAATGTTTGTAGAAAGCTTGGAAACTTGTGTGTAGGCATTACAGAAAGGAGAAGTATTTTTCATTTTTAAATATCACAAGCACTCAAAAGATTCCCCTGGTGAATGACTTGATGAGTAAATGCAGGCAGAGCATCTCTGTCAAACATATCATCGTAATAGAACGAAAAGGCAGAGCATGAATCACTTCTAGGATTTCCTGATTTGCTTGTGTAGTATGTTAGAGAGAGGGTACGGGAGTGTAATTGATGGCAGTTGCACATAGAGAGAGATCATGGGAGGATGAGAAAAACACAGCTCAGCACCAAACTGCTAACGGAGGTGAATGAGAAGTTTGCTCTGTGGATATACAGTGAGTCTCCATCTGTGCGGCGCAGACTTCAGGACCTCAAGCTTGGCACCCTTCCCTACAGCAAACACATCGAAAAGAGGAAAGCTAGCCAAGTTTTAATCAAGTAAAAGTTCTGTGTCCAGAGGTGGCTGGCAGAAGGAGAGATTAAGGTATTAGGAGTGCAGTGAAAACAAGACGTTAGAGAGTTGAAAGCTGGAGTACCTGGGCAAGCCACTTGCTGAGCAAATATTCCCGTCGTCAGAAAGAAGCCCAGAGTGTTTCGCTTAGGATGAAATGTGAACCCACCCACCAGCCCTTCCTCCGGCTCTGGCTATTGCTGTGACAAAGATGTAATATCCTAATGCCTAGCTGAGCTGGTAGGATAAATGTAATCATTCCCCTTAGAGATATTGCTAGCAGAGGGCTCATTAGCTGACAGAAAGGCCAACAGCTGCAAACTGTTTATGTATGACAACTTTTTGGATAAATCTAAGTTTACACAGTTGCTTGTGTGCTAGGATTTGCTGTGGAAGTGCAGATAGCTTTGCGTGTTCAAGCCCAAGCACAGAAGTTATAGGCTGTAATTATGCAGTTTCTCATGGGAGAAACAAACATAAAAACCCCTCACACTTAGCTTAAAAAAAAAAAGCTTTCTTTTCACTCTAATGCTATTGTTTCTGCTTGTCCTATTTTAAAAATAGATTTGTAGTAGCTGCTGAGTGTTAGCAGTGGATCTGGAAAGATAAGGACACTCTGTTTGTGAAGAAAGGTGTTGACTGTGTATTTATCTATGAACCCAGGGTGAATTGTGGGAGATGAAAAAAAATCAGTTCAACTTTCTCCCCTTCTATTTCATTTGGATGCACCTGTCTCCCAGCCAAGGCCAGATGCAGAATTGCCAAATGAAGAGGAGTTCCTCTTACGTTACTCTCAGCCTGGTAGACCTGCAGCGTGCCAGGAATTTCATGAGCATGTCTGAATGCATGAAGTTTCTGCTTCAATTTTGGAGAATCAAAAGGCTCAGATAAAAATCTTTTTAGAGATGAAATCAAATGACAGTTTCCATCCAACCCAGTGGAGAAAATAAATCATATTCATGCAGCTACCAAGGCATTGTACTACTGTCATTTTCAGTTAAAGGTGTCTTCTCTGCATATGAGTTGCATGGATTACTGGGTGAGTTACAGAGAAGTTTCATCGATTCCAACAGGTCAGACGTATTGGCTAATGAACTGTGTTGCTTTAGCAATTTATAGATCAACAGCATCTCTGCTATTTCTCTTGTAATCAAAGAATTTGTGGAAAAATATATTAGTCCAAAAGATAACTAGTCTCAGGGAATAGTTTGATGCAACATATACATGTACATATCTATGCATGTACATATTTATGTACGTTTATTTTTTTACATTTTGAAGCAAACTTTTTTCATAGTCAAAATACTACAACCATTCGTTTCTACCAACTTACTGATGCAGAATGGCTCCTACTGGATAACTGGATCCGCAGTTGATAAAAAAGAAAATGTAGTAGGAAGTTCAACTTACATAGTGCAGAGCTTTCTGCTCTTCTAGGATTACAGGCTTCCTAGGCCACTCACATTCCTATATAGTCTGGTCCCTGGAGTATCCTGCAACAAATGTAAGTAATCATCACAATAATAAAATAACTGTAGCTGTCTTTGTTTTGAAATCAATTATTCCAAATATTATAAAATGTTCACAATGAATTGACATTAAGCACTGAAAAAAAGGAAAAAAACACTAAACACGACTAAGAACTCTGTAACTGAGCTACGCCACTGAGTTTTACGCCACTCGGTAATGAGGATTTTAGCACAGAACAGTGTTACAGCAAGTCAGCTTCAGTAGGATTAGAACTGTTCAAGGGAGACGGTAGAAGATTTGGCACTTGAGGCCTTCATGATTTATATTACTTTTTAATTTCTGTTTAACTTCTTTCAAAACCTCGCCAGAACTCCAGACTATTTTGCTATACCACATCTTCCAAACATGGAATTATTGCCCCCTTCCATCTCCTAGTGCCAGCAAACACTGAATCAGTCTTGTTTTCTGAAGTTTATCACAAAGACTTGAGCATGAATCATGTCAGGCTAAGCTTGCTTGCCTGCTTTGCCGCTGAGCTGGAGTTACATACAGTACTGCTTTGTTTAGGTGGAACATAAAGCCAGAATGATCAAGGCTGGTGGTAAGGACAAAATGCTGTCAGGTCTTCCAGTAGCAGCCCTGCTCTGGTCGCTGCTATTGTCTGTGCCTAAAATTGCTGAAATTTAACTGAAATGCCCCTTTATGTTCAGCAAATGTGAACGTCAGCAGAGTTGGGTCCGTTTATTACTGAGCCATGTTTGTAACGTCTTCTCGTTTGCAGCATGATGGACTGCGGGGCTGAGACCCCAAAGGCAGCTGAGTGTCCAGAAGTGGCTTTTGGGTGGCCGATAGTTTTGTCACAGGGTTTACAGCATAATGCAGGGGGCAGAGGCTGGGCTAGGCAAACTCAACAGCCTCACAAGCTCTCTGCTTTCTCAGCTGGAATTTGGTGTCTCCAGCAGCTCGTGGGCCATCCAGGCTGTGTCTCCTCTCTGTGCCATGTGCTTAGGGCCCTGCCTTAGCAAACTCCCTGAGCTCTTGCTCTGTGGGAGAGGCAACTGTGAGCACGTTAGCAACTCGCCAGGAAGGGTCAGTTCATGTTCAGATGCGGGCGGAAGATTTAAGAATTCTAAAATGTGACAGAAGAGACAAATCTGAAGTAGCAGAGACTTGGGCGAGTCTCATAATTGTTCTTTTCCAGCCCTAGCTTCTGTGACTCAAATGTTCAATTTTCCCTTCCCTTAAATCAAAATCTGGCTGTTCCTCTTAATCCCAGACCTCTTCCATTGGTTTTATAGTAAAGTAACATCTCCCCAAATTATTTTTTCCTTCTGCTGAAAGCATTCCCAGAAATTGCCTATCCCATGTAATCTTGGAAGCGAGATTGTTATTGTTATTTATGGGTCAGCATAAAAGTGCATGGCAGCAGATGTAAATGAGGAAAGCTCTCAGCTCTCCCTTTCAGAAGTCAACCAGGAATGTTTTGTGATCTTTAGCTCAAAGGGAAGGTGTGCTCAAAGCAGGATGCCACAGATACCTATGGTTGTAGTTCTGTTCTATGACTCGTTCTTTGGGCTGTCAGATGTGTGAGTCGAGGTTGCAATCTCTTTCTCTAAGTAACATACTACTACCTAAGCAATTTTTTGACACTTATGTGATCATGTTTAGGGTAAAAGCAAGTCAGTCGAAGTACTGAAATGCCGCCTTTTATGGCAATTGGTTTAAGGAGTTTAGATCTTAATTTTATTTTTATGTCTGGTATGAATCTGGCCTTTAGCATTCAACTCTTTTGAATGAGCAGGTGTTAATATCTGTTTTATTCCCTGCCTTTGCTCACTATTGCCAATGCTGAAGTAAAAGGCTGTTGCCCACCTATTCATTCCATCATTAACTGTCCTGGAGATAAGTATCCATATCCATATTGTTAGCAAAACTCATAAAACCAGAAGTGGACTTCCAGGCCTCAAGTTCTCCATCACTTGCACAAAAACAGCATTGTCAGCTCCGACACCAGTGAGATTGTGCTTGTGATGCCCAGGGGTAGCCTATGCATTAAAAGCAGCCAAGTACCACCTGCCTGTATGGGGAAAACAGAGCAAGAGCAAGGGATTAGGTCTCTTGTCTTCTACTAAAAAATAAATATGTGTGCTTGAAAAGCTTAAAGGGCACCTATGGAAGGTCTTGACACTTCTTCAGCATGCAGAAGGCTTTGTGATTTGGCAGGCTGAGTTTAGCACTTAGCTTGCTCCTCACTTTTTGGAAATCCTCTTCTGTGTGCCTGCTTGAGCTGCTCGTGTGGCTCTTGAGATACAGTTGAGGACTTAGCACCCAGAAGCATTTTTATTTTTCTCTAATTCCCAGCAGCCTAACTCTGTGTTCTGGGTGCAAGATGAAACAAGATCCCAGTAGCAAACTGTACTACGAGGATGCTGTCACAAAATTTCCAAAAAAGTATACTGGCATTCTGTGCAGAGGACAGTCTGCATACAGGAAGGGCATCTGAGGATTATTGCTTTTCCACAGCAGAAGTTTCATGCTGTGACTTCTGAATTCCTTTTTGACTTCAGCCTACAACCATTTCTGGTGCCCACACAAACAGGGCCAGAGAGAACTGAGCAATTGTCTGTGGGATCAAATCCTAAATTCCACTAAGTCATAGGAGGCTTGTGCCACCTTTGTTGCCTTTGTGACTCACCACTGGAGTTTGCCAGCTTTTCCGTCTCTGCTCTTCTTACTTTCTTTAAGTATGAAAATAAGGAAAAATGTAAGATCTCTTCAGAGAGTCTCACCTTTTATTGCCTCACCCCAACAGAATCCTGGAAGTCAAGCGAAGTCCATTTCAAAGCTTGATAAGACTCCTTCACTGTATCTTTCTATATTGTGGGAGAGGGAACATTAATAGACAAGTTCAGATGAATTCTTTATAGTTTAAGGACAGTGAAATATACTTTCCAGTGAAATCAGTGATGGCAAGCATGCTTAGCTTGAGTTGTTTCCTGTCTGATGAACATCTAGGCTGATGTCTCTGTCAGATGACGAACAAAATTCTTGGATGATTTTGTGAGAAACTGCTGTGATATTTTCCATACTAGGTGCATTTTTTATCATTTTGGCTAAGCTACTGCTGTCTGCTTTGAATGCATGACCTGTTTTACCAGTTCTGATGAAAATACTCTGTGTTCCTGTTGCAGGGATTGCTTACCTGGGAGGGGTGTGCAGTGCCAAGAGAAAATGTGTTCTTGCTGAAGACAACGGTCTCAATCTGGCATTTACAATTGCACATGAACTTGGGCACAAGTAAGAACTGATCTTTTTACGTTTTTCTTTGCTCTTGCCACTGTAGTTGACTTGTATTTGAAGCCATACAGATACAGCTACTAATGTGTCGTGTTTGTGACAATTTCAAAACTCTAGTTCATCAAGCAAATGCATGAAAAACTTTTTTTGAGACATATGTAATATTCATTTCAGCACACAGAAATCTTTTCTAGTTTCACCCTTCTGTATTTTTCACTCTACATTTTGATTTTGAGCAGTGCGCAGAGGTCTTGTTCACTGATATGTTTGGTCATAGTAGTTAAAAACAAATTGTGCTTTTATCTGCACAGTAGAACATCTCCAGGAGAATAACTTGAAAAACTTTGAACTTACTATTTATCTGAAGTTCAGGGGTGTCTCTCAAGGGTTTTAATAATTAAATATTTTACCTACAGTTTCACCTTTGCTTATGAAATAATTTTTTGTGACAGAATTTGGAAATATCAGCATTTTGGAAATCTCTTAAGTGCTATTAGTTGATGAACAGAAAAAAAATCACAGAACTTGATTTATCAGATCAGTCTCAGCTAATCAACACACTTTGAGGAGTGACTGGAAAAAATAGCTAACAATGTGATACATTGTAGTTTGAAATTTGCAGAATTAGGT
>JAUBNY010001079.1:343762-357429 GCA_032275445.1 Crypturellus soui
GTCATGGCATTGAGAGAGTTGCTCATTCCTGAGGTGCACGAGGTTTCCAGCATCCTCCTGTGTGGCCCCTCGCATCAGTGTAGCAGAACCAGGACCATTCAACAACCATTACTACTCCTTACCCCAGCATTTCTCCAACCTGTTGGTCTAGAGGGGCCTTAAAGACAAGGCTGGCACAAGACAGCCTCACAGAGCCTTTTAAAGCAAAAAAGGAAGAGGGAGCATAGAAGAATAAGCTACTTAACCTCTAAAAGAAAAGTGACATTGGTCATCTAAAGGAGGTACAAAATTATATAGAGCAAAGTAAATTGAGTGACCAATTACAAAGAATCAAATCATGGTTGCAATAAGGTTAGTGTCAGACACCAGTGAAGCCAGTAGAAAAACACTTCCAGATCCCCCAGCCTTTGGAATGGCCCTAATGTCCCTCCGATTTTTGTTTAAAGGCAGCACTTCCACCCCATGGAACAGGAGCATAACTCCAGATGGGCCTGTGGGGAAGAAATAGCCTGCACTTCCTCGTAACTCCTAATTACTCGTTTTTTAATTCTCTGAGTCAAAATGGGTATAATTATATCACATTGCTGGTTGTTTTAGGGAACATGAAGAGGCCAAGAGAATTTCAGAAAGATAAAAACCAAAAGAATTCTATAAAAATGTGATGGGGTGCTGTAAAACTTGCCTTCTGTGTCAGCTGCTCAGATGGTTCAGTTTGGCGTGCGCTGCTGCTGGCAGGGTTTTGGGGCAACTGGTGGCCAGTCCTGGATAAACTTCCAGCTCTCTTGTTGAAGGAAATCTGAGCTGTGGAATTCTGCTTAGCAGCCTAATGCGAGGAGACCATTAACCATAATTTTTTGTATAAATTTTTGTATAAAGCTCGTGTAAATGAAAACAAACTTATTTTCTCTGATTTTCCCGCTGATTCCTGCTGTTCCATTTTAGCTTTTAGCTTGGCCCACGTGTTTTGTGGAGAGGGATTTTTATGGTACTGCTCACAGCCCTGAGGTTTTTCTGGGAGGGGAAATCAGGAGCATCTTTTGGGAACAAAATTTCAGATCACAGTCCTGTTCTATGATGCGCAGTGTTGTTCCTGACCGTAATGCTCTGAGATGGTCCTCCTGCATCCCTGTTGATCCAGAAAAGCCAGGCTGGTGCAAATGAAGCAAATCTAATTAGGCCCAGGCACAAACCTGAAGGCACAGTTATACAGCACACGTGCGTTTCTTCCCTCTTCTCAGGCTGAAATAATTAGTCATAGCCATGCAAGTCACAACAGTGAAATTGGGCTGCCACAGCAGGGATCATTTGAAGTGTTTCCCACCATTCCCCAACCTGAGCAGGAGTTGCTTTTTCTTGGTGAGATACTGCATGATTGATGCTGTGGGATTTGGGCTGTCTGTGGGATGCTCTCACCCATGTGCCCTTGTGTTGCCACAGGTTACATCGAAGCAGCTGTGATCCCTGCAGGTGCCCGACGGATCAGAGTGGTTGAGGATAAACCTGCTCACAGTTTTCTGGGTAAAAAAAGACAAAAGAAAAAAAAAATGTTTTTAGTTCAAAACTCAACTCTATTTTCTGTTGAAATGACTTTTTCTCTAAATGACCCATAAGATGACAGGGGTGTTGCAGTCAGCAAGTGGCGGATGCTTTCATGCTTGTTGCAGTTGCTCCCTGCTTTTTGGCTTAGTTTCAAGGTGTTGGTTTGATGTGGAAACACGTGATGTTTACAGGCCCTGTGCCACCGGAAAGGACCACAGAACGTTGTACAAGGACAGCAGGGTTCCTGAGCAGCGCTTGCCATTGGGTTGCACACAGCTGCCAGGAACACACAGGTGTTCTCTTGATGCTGTTCCCAAAGCCTGATCCTGCAGTCCAAGATGGGCAAGTTGCAGCCTCTGGTCCTTTTTTTTTTTCTTTTTTTTGGCCTGTATTTTCTCAGGCCAAATCATTGATTTAATCCTCTCATTTCTACTTCTGCAATATTCAGGAGGTTAACAGGCTTCCTGTCCCCCTTTGCCCTCTGGAAAAAAAAGTTTTAGCCCTATGTGTGTATGTTGTTCTAGGGCAGGATCTATGAGCAAATTCATTGTCCAGTAATGAGGTTAAGGATTGGATGGGCATTTCTAAAATGCAACTAATCACATTTGCATCTGCTAGCCTGGTCATCTGCCTCTCATCTCAAAAAATTAAGTGTTCCTTATAATGTCATTACTGGGCAGTTTATGAAGTCTTTTATCTCTGTAATAGATTAAATGCTTTGTCTCCACTCTTATCTCTAGAGAAACCGAGTCCTAGAATTGCTCGTATCCCACTGCCCTGAATTCTCACAGGGGCCTGGATAGGAGTTGTGCTCTGCATCAGCCTTCTGCAGGGAGTTGAGAGAAGGTTGCCCAAGATCCAAAACAACACCCCACGCATTGAAACATCCTTTGCCCACTCTGTGCTGCGTGGTCACAGGTCGGGGAGGTTCTTCTGCTTCTTTTGAATTCTTCATTCTGTGGATCTGTTCTCTGTAGGAAGAGGAAAAAAAAGAGACCCCACCATGTCCTTCTATACTTAGTGAACTTTTGCAGCTTGCAGTTCCCTGCATTGTCAAACACAGGCATTTCTTGCTGTAGATAAGTTCTTTGGCACGTGTTTTTTTCTCCTTTGATACTGAACAGTGTCTGCCCTTCCTCACGCTGATGTTGTGGTTGCAGTGTTTGGAACAGATGCGTGTTCCAGCTCTCCCCTGTCCTCAGGAGTATCATCTACACACTGGGACTCTTCTCACTTGTGTTTCTTCGCACTTGTGTTTCTTCCCAAGTGAGGTCCTTATATTGGAGATGATGATGGGTTTTAGGGTACAAAAGCACTCTGAAGGATGGAGCTCTTTCCAGGCCTGTGGTAAGGACTTGGAAAGGATAACAAGAATTCTTACCCTTTGTCCTCTCCTATTTTACAGAAGGGGAAACTAAGGTACTGTGATCTGCTCGTCGCTGCACAGTGAGTCAGTAGCAAAGCTCAGATTAAACCCTGGTTTCAGATTTCAAATCCTGGCTTCGGATTTCTGTTTGTCTTCCTTATAATCCTCCTCCCCTTTGCAGCCAAGAGGAGGTATCAATATCTGGTAACAGGATATAGGATGCTACTGAAAACATTTACAGAATGATTTTGTCTTAGGATTTCAGGTCTAGTGCTGGTAGTTTTCTGTCTTGGGCTGCCACCAAAGCTGGCAGATGCTTTTCATCTCTGTGTCTCGTTTCAGCTTTGAGGGAAAGAAGGAAGGGTGAATTATGTTGTTCAACAGCCCTTGCATTAAAGCACTGGCATTCATGACACTTTTGGTGGGAAGTGTATATTGCTGCTGCTACTATTTCTGCTAATGCTGCAGCCAGATTGCTGGGAGAGGATTACGCCTACATGGAAGATATTTAACATAGCACTGGTGGAACAGTGAGAACCAGTGTTTCCTTGAATTTTGAAAGCATTCTGCTTTCTAGACAAAAGATAGTGACCAAGGGAACTAAGTCCAGTCACTGTTATGTCCCAAGTTGTATAGTAAGTGCAGGTCTGACTATGGAAGGATTTCCTATCTCAATTACACCGACAAAGTTGAGCCTAATCAGACCCAATTTCCACTCAGGTACAGTGCTTTGGAAATGAGCCCAATGTAATTTGGAATCATTATTCCATGTGCTGGGAGCTGTGCCTGAAGAATTTCCCTCCACCTACAGTCAACCTACGCTGGCTGGCTGGGCTGGCTGTAAAGCTTAAAAACCACCTTGAACAGGAAATGCCTCCACAGTTTGTGTCCACAGGCTGGGATCAAGCTGGAAGAACCCAAGGTGGAAATAAAGATCTGACTAGATGCCAGGTTTAGAAATGAGTTGGTCAGTTTCTCTCTTCCAGCCAACAAAAAAAAGAGAAATTATGGGTTTTTTGTTGGGGTTCCTTTTCCCTTTGCTCCTCTGCTGAAGAGTTTTGAGCCAAAAAATAACCTGGAAATGTGAGAACAGACGGTTGCTACTTCCTAAGCAGAACTGTTACTCCATGTGCGATTTGATAGGACTGCGTTATCATAGACAGTTTTTAGGGAGGTACCTCCATGTCTGAAGTATTCCCAGGAAAAGGATGCACGGGAGAAAAGTCACTAGTAGTTCCTTACTAGGGAAAACTGGTTATATATGAGTCCACTCTCTGGAAATGCTTTCCTACTAGGGGATGTAAATACTGAGAGGGACCATGCTGAAGTGTTTGGCCTGCAGTAGGGGTGTGCAGCAGCAGACATGGGAAGAAGAGCAATAGCCTCTGTCCAAAGAACCAGGGGATTTTATAGCTTTGGTGCCTACTGGTGGGACACTTGGATGGTGTGAGGACAAACAGTGGGGAAAGCACTTTGGCTCAGAAAAAAACTGAATCTACAGTCACGAGAACAGCTTCATGAGGTGCCTTTGAGAACAGGGCTGTTTCCAAGCTCTTCTTCTGCTTGTTCACTTAAGGATCAGTGCCTGCAGCTATCAAAATCAAACCTGTCACAGAAGAAGGATCACCACAGATTAAACATTCTGTTTTTCATCAGTGAGTGTCTCCTTTTGATAAGCCAGAAGAAGAACCTAGTTTTAGTTACTCAAGCTCTCATAGACTGTTCTGAGCACATGCCTTGGTATCTCTACGTGTCAGCCATACTCCTGTGGAGAATTTTATCTCGTGCACAGCTTTGATCAGTCACATTCAGGACTCCTCAAGGCCAGTGTGATGGCTGCTTTGATCTGCCTGGAAGCCACAAGGAAGCCTGTTTCAGAAATGTGTCTGAAGTTGGCAGAAGGCCGTTTGTAGACAAGGGAGCAAAATGGGAAGAGAAGCAAACTGCAGGCAGAGCTGCACTGTTGCAGAGTGCAGTACTAGGCCATTGTCATATGACCTCATCTATGTGCCAAAGAGAATGTTTCTCAGAAAGAAAAAAGTCTCACACACAGATCCTGCTCCTTGGATGGAAACCAGAGCTGTAGCTTCCCTGCATCCTTATTTGGAGACTTTGGAGAACCCCCATGGGAGCATGGGGGCTGTCGGGAAGATTGTGTGCAGTGGGCTAGAAGTATGTGCAACCTTCCTTCAGTAGCTCCTCAGAATGTAGGGTCTCTCAGAAAGGCACATACAGACACAGAGGATTTGGAAACCTTCATTGCTCCAGACTTTCTCCAGGCTCAAAATTGAGGCTTCAAGTGCTCCTGGGCACTGATGCCAGTCCTGATATGGACCACCTGAACTATGCTGGGAGTTCTGGAGAATTCTTGTTGACCAGGGCCATGATGTTTGCCAGGGATCATTTTTACAGCATAGGTGATGCTTTCTGAGTGCCTGGGGACAAGATTGAGCTCTGGAGATGCAGAGGGAGCTTTTGCTAGTACTCAGTGCTGGATGTTTCAGGTGTCTCTTCTTACCTACTCCAGCCCTTCTTGAATCTGTGGAGTTTGTCATGTTGGGCTGAGCAGAGCAGCTTTTCTGGAAATCCTCCAAAAGGAACTCTAGCTGGGATGTCCTTCCTCCTGAACTTTCTGCAAGGAAGGAAGATGTTGGCCTCTAGCATCTTGAGTGATCCTTCATATTTATCACCTATCACATATAGGTGATAAATATGTATTAGCCATCCAGAAGAAAAAGGAAGGTCTAGACTAATAGTGGAGTGCTGCAAGCACTCCTCACTGTTAATTAGACCAAGCTGATGAGTCAGTGTTGTACCACGGGCAGGAATCTCGCTTCCCTGCCTCCTAGGCATGCTGTGGAATTGTACATAGCCTGCGCATAGGCTAGAAGGCTTTGCTGGCTGTGGGGACGTGATCCAGAGGGATGACAGTGGAGATTTTCCCATTGACTTGAAAAGGCTTTAAATCAACTCTTCTTACCTTATCCCAACACACTCACTTAAGTGGAAGCCAAGGTCTTATTTTTAACTGGGAGAGAATAAAGTAGGCTTGAAATGCTGGAGGTTAAGAAAACATCTTGTTAACGGCTTAGCCAAGAGATACAGTAAACCTTGAACTAAGGAAACCCAGTAACTGAAAAACACAGGCTATCCTGTGTGATGTCTGGACAGATCTGATATGTGGAACATGGATCTCCTCAAAGGGCGCCTGAGACTTTCTCTCTGTTAGAACAGGGTCTGCCAATTTTCTTCTCCCTCAGCACATCACACAGACATCTGAATAGTTTTGCTTCCCTAGTAATGTGGAGAGCACAGAAATCCCTAAATGACCTGTACTGGCAAGTCACAGCACTGCTATGTCCTCGTGTCTGGAGCTGAAGAATTTCAGGGATGCTGATACAAGAGGTTTTCCTGGAAGGAAAGACATGATACTCCAAAGATCTTGCCTTTTAAATAATCGTCTTCCTGGGCTTCCTTTCTGCCTCTGGGTTTGCTTTGTTCTTGCTCATGTGCAGAGGCACTTTCAGCAGGGCTGTGGATCAGCAGCAGCTCCAGTTTCGTGTGTGTCTGCAGCTCCTGGACTCTGCAAGGGGAGTGGCTGTGGCAGGCAGTTCCTTGCCCCCTTTAGTCCTCATTTGGTTCTCATCAAGCCCAGCGCTAAACAACGTCTCACCTGCTTCTGCCTTTTGTTTTTAAAGCAGATAAGGCATCAGGCACTATGCTGGGCACCAGCACCACTTCTGCTGTAGTTTTGTAACGCCTCTCCAGGTTCTTACCTGGCAAAAAGCCTCTGAAATAATTCAGAGAAACCTGTGGTCATTTCAAATTATGCCTGTAGCTAGTGCTTGCAGGTTGGAATATTTTACCCTCCAGGCTTGAGCAGAAAGAAAGTTTGCTTTCTGCCCACTGGCCAGTGTTCTTCCCTTTATAACCTGATGAAAACTAAATGGTGACCTGTTCAGTGTTTGCATTATGGAGTGCATGTAAACTGCAGAGCACTTTCCTTTTGCACTTGCGTATCTTTGAGCCTGAGGTTTTCTAAATGAGGTTTAGGAAAACAGAGTTTCAAAGGTTCACTCTGCTTGGAAACTCAAATTAAACTGTGAAGTTTTTTGACTATAAGGAGAGTTTAGAGATAAATGATCTATAAATTTTATGTTAATGCTTGAATTTCTGAATACATTTCATTATATACTGTCTGAATGAGAACCTTTGAATCCAGCTGATGCCAAACTTGAACTGATCTCAGGGTGGGTAGTCTCTATAAAAATATACATTTCTTTCCTTGAAGACTAGTCACCATACTGTCTCACCCTAAGAACCAATTTTAACAGGTGTAAAAATATAACAGCAAGTGTGTTGAGTTTCCTACGAGTAGCATCTTCAGGTCATTCTCAAAGAGCTCTTCTGTAGTATTAGGTTCTTATATCATGCCTGTCATGTTGGTATACATGTCCAAATTTATAACGCCATCTATTTTTAGAAGATTGAAGCTAAATAATTTGATTTGGGAATAATCATTAAAGTGATATAGATGCTAATTTCCTATGTACCAGATACACCAGGCATCTTTATTTTACTGGCACGTCTACATATCTACTATGTAACCTTTGACTAATAATACTGAGGTCCTTCCAGGAAAAGGATAGCTCTGGTTGCTCACTAATTATGCTTATAATATTATGTTAACACTTTGCACTCCACTCAGCTTACATAAGAAAAATGGCCCAGTAAATTCTGTCCTTTTCTAGTCAGTCAATTCTGCTTTTGGGTTCTTGCATGTTCACTGCAGTATTTTAGGCTTACCTTTAAATCACAATTAACTGAATTCAAATTAAAACATTCTTGTCATGCAGATTTTTCTTCACAAAGGCAGACTTCTTAGCTAACTGAATGCAACACCATGTCATGAATATGTGTGTTTCAGATACACTCCTAAAATAGATCAAAGCATGGTCGAGTTCTACTGTTTAGTCCTAAATCAGGAATGTTTTTCTGAGGATATCGGGTAGTTAATTTTCTTCTTTGTAACTGCTGCTACAAAGCTTTTTTTTTTTTTTCTTTTTTCTCTCTCTAAATTTCCTGGCAGTGGAACAGCACAGAAAATGCCTCAGTATTGAAGCTAGAGAACATTGCTTCTTTAGGAAGCAGAACCTAATAATTTTTAGTTACTAAAACCTTAGCTATATCAATATAGTGACATTGTTGTTGCTTAGTAACAATGTTGATATAGTGAGATATGCCTTCATTAGCTGAAGTACAAAATATGCCCAAGTTAGTGACTAGTCAGCTAAAGTTATATTTCATTTTTTCTTTTAAACACGTCTATAAGACTACTGCGTCTTGTGCTTCAGGTGGGCTGAGACAGAAGCTCAATGGTCTGTATTGTAATTACAGATTTGCTTTCATTTCATCCCATGGTGTTTGATTCTTTCCAGCTTTAAAAGATTCCAGTAAGAGATCCATTAACAGCGACTGGAAAATTGAGCTTCCTGGTGAGTTTCAGATCGCAGGCACTACTGTCCGGTACGTGCGAAGGGGTCTGTGGGAGAAAATCTCTGCCAAAGGACCAACTAAAATACCACTACACTTGATGGTAACTTTATATCCTTTGTTTGTGTTTCTTAAGTGATGCAACATAAAGGGTGTATATCCTAGCTCAAAGTTAAATTTTGCTTGTTTGCTTCCTCACCAGAGTTTTTTCCAAAGCTATCCTGTTGTGTGTCTCCTCGCATTCTTTTACAGCAGTGCAAAAGCTGGAAAAAAACATCCTAAAAACAACTGGAACCCTGTTCTAGGAGAAAAAATAGTGTCCCCAGTAGACTCTCCTCCAGGAGAGGACACTGCTGTAATGTGCCACAGACAAGGTGACAAGGATGTAGGTTCTAAAGGATGTAGGTTTCCACGGACGTACCCACTACACACACAGGAAGGATATTGCCCTGAATGTCTCTGCTTATGCCAGAACATATTCTGTGTTTAAATACACTGCTAATTAAACAGGCAGTATGCTGATTTTGTATGTATAGAGGATAAGTGTGAATTTGACCCTCTGCAGTAATTTATTTTTGCACAGAAATGCTCTTTGTTTTATTTTTATATATATTTTTTATTTTTTTGTATTTTAACATGTTGTTGAAAGTTTTTGCTAAGGTTCAACATAATTCTTTTGTTAACTGGGCCTGTTTTTTTGCAAACAGTTGTATGACTCAGCATGAGAACATAGGTCAGAACTGGGCAGAGATCAGAAGAACAGGGTGCTGGTCCCAGCCTGACAGTGACAGGGAATGGGGAGACCCATGGGCCAGTCCTTTAATGTCTCTGGTTACCTGAACGTGTCCATCTCTAAGACAGACAGAATAATGCCTGTTTCACATGAATGTTACTATCTGTATGTGTGCAGAAAGCTTTACAGTTTCTATAGAGAAGAAAGCATAAAAACAGTGTTCTAATTTATGTGTTGTTTCCTGTGACTTCTTTAATGCAAGTCTTCCCTTCTGAAACCAAGACTATGACAAAATATTTTGTACCACCAAAGTTTGCCTAACCTCTAGGCATTATATAAGAGAAAGGAGTGGCATTGATACTTTTGGGGATGATGCAGGATCCCTGCGCCAGCTCTAGGAATCTTCCAAGGCATTATTTGGTGGAGATTTATTGCAGTTAAGTCCGTTGCCAGCATTTTGCAAACTTCAGCAGCAGCAGAGATCTGTTTTTAAAGAAATACTTTTTTTTCCCTTCATTAAGTAGTAACTAACAAAGGAACTAGTGCCTCTCAGGTTCTCCATGTGCACCATTTTCAAGGACAGACTGGCATTTTCAGCAGATATGAGCAGAGGAAAATTTCTTTCTTCACCTTTTCCTCAGAAATAATTCAGAAAGAGGAAAGTTAAAGTTACTAGGCCATTTAAAAAAAACACGTGGCTCAAAATCACTTTGAGTCATGAACAAAGCGTAGAAAAAATCTTTCGCTCAGGTCAGACATTAATCTTTCTCTTGATATAGAATAGCAAGTTTCATTCTGTCAACACAAGAATGGTTACCAGTTAACTCTAAATGAAAACTGTTGTCCAAATAGTGGTGGGATATGCTGGACTGACAGAGAGCCACAACCTTCAGTCTATCCATTGTGACCTGCATTTGAAACCAATTATACATACACGCACACACACCCCAATTATATGTGGCTACAAGATTGCTTCAAATTGGTTTCATATGGGCCTTTAGATTCACTGGTCTTGCTCCCATAGTGAGATAATGAGGATTTCTTTTTAGGAGTAGGTTTTTTAATACCTGAGGCATTTCTCCAAGTGTATTACTGTAAGTATATTTCTTGGAGAACTTAATGTCTGTGTAGCTAGCCTTGTGCTGGAGCTCGTCCTGGCAGCAGAGGATAACTGGACACTCCCAGAGCCTAGAGATGCTTTAGACAAGCCTGGTTCCTCGGTCCTTTCAAACAAGCTGCTCATATCTCATGCAGTTGAAGTCAGAGCAGGACTTGAGTTCTCTGCCCCTGGCTTCCTGTCATTTTGAGTTGTGTAAAAATCTCCATCGTTGAAACTGTAATGATGGCTGGTTGGCCTCCACCTGGCATTCGGTTCCGGTAATGGAGCTTCCTCTGCAGCTGAAAGAATATCTTGTCTGTGTTTAACGCATCTTCTGGAAGATGCTTTTCTGCCCAGACCTAGGCACTGTGCTGAGTAACTCAAGGGTGTTGAGTGTTGCTGCACAGTGGTCATCGCACAGACCGTCAGGATGTCAGTGGTTGCAAGTCAACCTTTCAGATCAGCACCTGTGGTTACTCTGTGATTAAACAAGCTTATGAGAACTACTGTATTAATGAGATTCCTGGTTAAAGTAGGAGTGATTTCTATCGATCTTAATGGGAAGCAGTGATTGCTGGAGGAGAACAGCTTTTGCAAATTTGGTTTTTCAGTTGAGCAGTTGCTCTTTTCATTTACAGTAGCCCTCTTTAAAATCCTTTATTTGATAAGGTGCTGTTTCTGTAGTGATAGGAGCTAGCCAAATTTACCTGTCTAATACTGCTGAGGTTTCTCTAAAATTAAGTCTGAAGAAAGTTGTCCTGGCTTTCCAGCTAATTGGTACATCCATTTACACCACCAGCATTATGGCAGTGTCACTCTGATACTTATTAATAATGTGATCGTTGAGATTCCATGGAAAATAATCACCCTGCTGTTAGAATCAGGTTTCATCCATTATTATGCAGGGCTATGAAAATGTATATGTGACCATTAGCTGTATGGTATGGCCCTTCCTTCGCGTCCTCATGCTTTTGAGAGGCAGGAAAGTCCTGTACCTGCAGCTTGTCAGCAGGAAGAGTCACGCTCACTTTGGCACATTTCCCAGCAGGTGTGTGATGTTTTTGTATGTTGGTGGTTTGCTTGGGTTTGAGAAGGATCACCTTGTGCCTTCAGGTGTGCTAATGATGCCTCCAATCTGTGGACTCCCTGCAGTTACTTCCAATTCAACAGTAAATGGTGCAGTTAATCCATACCTGGTACAGTATTCATCTCAAACCTCCTCCCCATACTCTCCCAAGTCGCACAGGCTGAGTCTGTACATAAAACTCGCAGAGAACCCGCTTTCCAAAAAACAAGGATAGACAGCTATGAGGAGTGACTTTTTAGTTGTAGACACTCATTATATAGTTGTTATGTGAATAAAGTGGTGATTTAATGCTGCTCAACTTTTTTCCTATTTCTCTTTTGATAGCCAGTGGCCTACTGATCACACTTGAGGCTTACCCAAAAGTTGCGATTTATTACCGAATTCCAGGTTTAGACACCTCCCAAGTGCCTTAAAACCTTAAGCTCTTAGTGCTCTCACAGATGCCCTGTATTACCAGCACCTCTTGAATTTCAGATTCCTAGATAAAGATTGCACTACCTTTCCTGAAGCATTTATGTTTCGAAATCCTGGCTCAAGACAGCATTGCTAGTATTATCATCTCTGTGTTCTCTTGCCTTTCTCAGTAAACAGTGTGTTGTAACGGCCTTTCTTTCCCTGCTGAACCAGGTGCTGTTATTTCACGACCAGAATTATGGAATTCATTATGAATACACCATTCCTGTAAACTATACTGCTGAAAACAGAAGCGAGCCAGAGAAGCAACAGGATTCTTTGTACATTTGGACGCACAGCGGATGGGAAGGGTGCAGTGTGCAGTGTGGAGGAGGTAAAGCCGTTTGGGACTTCGGTGGGACTTGCTGTACAGTGTGTGCAGATCCAAGCCGTTAGGTGCCTGCAGAAGACCCTGTTGCCAAGGCACGAAGGAAACCGAGCCTTGGGAATGGATGTTGCCATAATGAGCTCAAATGAGAGCTCATTCTCACCAGCTCTCCCAGCTATCATCCACATCCCCACAGTTAATTTTCGCCCAGTGTTTTGGCAGGGATGCTGCTTTGTCGGCTCGTTACCGTAGGCTGGAGCTGCACCTGGATTAGAGCTCCGCGGATGGCTCAAGGCGCCGTGTGCAGCCCCATATCTCAAGTCTCCGTCAGATTCTTGGAGCAGAGTTTTCACAGGTGTTCAGGCGTATTTGCTGAAAGACACTTCCTTCCCCAGGGATGGAACGGCGGCAGTGCTGCTGTGACAACTGCTGGAGATTGCGTCAGACACTCTTAATGTGGGGTGGATTTTCTAGGCGTGCGTTTGCACACTGCAAATCACACTGCTGAGTTACTCCCTAGGATGTGCTGAGACAGATTTGCTGAACCCTGGGGAAAGCGATGCCTGTGAAGCCAGACAGCTTTGTCAGCCACTGTCCAATGAGTTTTCACTGCGGGAAGAAGTAAGCTTTTCCCTGAGGAAGATGTATCATTTACAACTAAATTTATATTTACAGCTAGAGGCAATTACATATCATTTTACATGACCCTAGAAGGGAATGCTCATCTTCACATTTACAGGTTCACTGTGTGTTGAAATCAAGACATTTGTCTTTCTGTAAATAGATTTTAAAATCAGCACTTCTGCTTACCTTTTAAAACAGTATTTTTTGTAAACATTGAGTTCACACATAAATGAGTAGGAAATTTGTGTCTATTTTGTTTTGTATTGCAAGCCTGCCACATACTTGAATCAAGTCAGTACTTGACAACATGGTTTCCATCAGTAGGAGTTTGGATATGGTAGTCAGTCTCATGTGCTTTGGTTATCACATACTTTCTACTACTTATCCAAGCTGCGTTCATTTAGTCAGCTTCTCTTTCTGAAGTTTCACCTAACCTGCAGTTTCAGTTGTCAGTACAGAATTTTAATGATTTTTTTTTTTGTTAGTTGTTGCAGATCATGAACCAACTCAGCTTGTTGTAGACCTGGGGCTACAGAGAAAGAAGCTGAGAAACCAAAGTAGCAAAGAGAAGCCAAAATAGCAAACCAAGGCAAAGTCACATGGTGTAGGGATGGCATTTTCCTTGTGGTGTGCAGTCATCTCATGCTACCCTGTGGCACAGCTTTCTTGCTGCCACAGAGCACAATACTGAGCCCTTGGGGCCGCCCTGCGCTATCTTGGCAAGAGGCAGCTCTCCTGTGATATCCATCACGGAGGGTGACAGTTCTGTGCCTCCAGCTCACGGAGCAGCAGCATCTGTCCCTGCTGATTACAGGGTATGGCAACATGTGGAGGAGCAACCAGAAATGAAAGCAGGTTGTTTCCAAGATTGTTCTCACATAAAGCACTAGAAAGAGAAAGCCAAATGTATAGCTGCTGTGGATCAGTGAATTTCCCAGTTACTGT
>JAUBNY010001079.1:410245-428354 GCA_032275445.1 Crypturellus soui
AAAAATAAGAAGAAATAGGGCAGCACACAGGAGGTGACCATGAATTCTATTGTTTCCCTCTTCAGGCCTGGTAAAACATACATAAACTGTTTGAATTTTAGTCCAATATAAAAGGAACACTGTGACGCCCATCGTTCAAGAATGCCCTGTCTAAAGCAGTAAGTTCTCGCAGGGACCACAACCCTCTTGCAGCCCAGAGTTACTGCAGACAAACGGGCCAGGAGAGCGGAGACGCTTGTTGGGCCCAGCGTGTTCTGCTGCAGTGCTGGGCCCTCGCTCCCTGGCAGTGCCGGCACACCTGGAAGCAGCAGAGGGATTCGCCGCTTTTCTGCGTCCTGCTTCAAATGAGTTTGCCAAGAGCCAGCCAGGTCTGACTTTGGATCGGTTATAGTGCTATGCCAGGTGCCTGGGAGGAAGAAATGGGAATGAGCGTGAACTAGCACAGAGCTGTTCCCGACAGGACTTTTTATGGACATTTAAAAAAAAAAGTCCTGAGCTGCTTTGATTTCCCATAAAACATAGGAAGGGAATTGGCAGCGTAAGTGCCTATGAAGGCAGAAAAGACCTGGAACGGGTCTTTCTTCAGCTCTTTCAAGCTGATAACGAAGGCTCGAAAGGCTGTAAATCGGGCTCATTTATTTTGTTTTCAAGACTTTAATCCTGTTAGGAATAAGCATGCTGTGCAGGCTGCGCAATTTTCAGGACAGACAGAAAGGAGGTCAGGATGTACCAGAGAGCCCTGGGTTTGTCTCTCCAGGGACGTCTCAGTCTCAGCAATCCATCACCGCGGGCGCTGCGCTGCGGGGCTGGTCTAGGGGACACGGCCCGTGGCCCTCGCAGAGCCGAGCGCAGGCAGATGTCCCGTCCCGCTCAGGCTCTCCGGCTCTCCAAAGAGCTGGAATTCCATTATTTGGCTCCAGTCAGATACTTCTGTTTCCATGTTCACGGTTTGTGTAGACAGACCCTGAGAAGGGAAGTGATTTTGAGTCTAGCTATTTGAAGCTTTTCTGTTTGATTTTCTTAACAGCTGCTTCATCCCAGCAGTTGGGAGAAAGGTTTCTCTTCTTAAGGACTCTTATGGATCTCCCAGAGGGAGAATGAAGCTATTTCCCATCTACATTTTCTGGAGTCCCGTGAGATCAAGGGCAAAGGACTCCTGATATTTTGAAAGTCAGAAAGAAATAATAAGTAGTAGTAAATGACATTCAAAGAGAAATGAGCCAAGGCAGGTTTAGCTCTGTCAGCAAAGCCTGGCCTTTCCTCTACCTTTCCAGTTCACCTCTGCAGTTCTGTTTCCCAGGTTTGAGCAGGTTACCTGGAGTAACTGCGTGTGTTTGCCCAAACACTATTAACTCTTGGTTGCTTTTGAATCTCCATAGTCATAGGGGGTTATAAACACCTTAGGAAACAACGCAGGCACTTGGGGAGTCCTCGATCCTCGCCAGGACAGGAGGACACGGTCACCTCTGGCCCCTGCACCCCGTGGGCAGCCTCATTCAGAGCAGCTCTCCAGGGACACACATCCCTGCCAGGAGCTTTGCACGGGAGCTCGTTACAACATTGGTCCCATCTGGTTCTAATTACACTATGGACAGGTGATCCACATATCCCTAATATAGTATAGTAGTGTGCTGCTGCTGTAGTATTACATACCCTATTATAGCCTCTTAGCATTATACTAGGCCTAGGCTATGTATGCGTATGTATTTATTTTAAAAATCAATATATGTAAAGTTATATGATGCTGATTATACTAAGTTATATGATACTGATTATTAGCAATATATCTGTGTTAACAGCATGTCGCTAGTATAATAGATATAATCCATATATTACCTAGCAATCATTATAAAACATAGGGGCTGTCTATAACGTTGCTGACACCAACAACGAATCCGTTTTGCGGCCGTTCGCAACACCCGGGCCGGGCTGCGCGCGGGACCCGCGGCCCCTTTAAGCTCGCCGCGCCGCCGCCCGCCTGCGCCGCTTCCCATTGGCCAGGTTGCGCGCAGGTCCCGCCTCCCGGCGCCGCCAGCCAATGGGCGGGCAGCGGCGCGTGAGGCGTTGCAAGTTGCTGCGTGTGGCCGAGGGCCGCGGAGCGGCGGGTCGGTGACGGGGCCTGGGCTGGGGGGAGCCGGGGGCCTCCGGAGGCCGGGCGCGGGGCCCCGCGAGGGCGGCGGAGCGAGAGCGGAACGGGGCGGAGAGGGCTCCCCCCAGCGGCGGGGCCGGCGGCGCCGCGAGGGCCCCGCGCGGAGGCTGCGCGTCCCTCAGGGGGGTGCTGGGAGGAGGGGCGAGGAGACCCCGCGGCGCCACCGGTCCCGCGGTCCCGGAGCGGGTCCCGGGGCAGATCCCGCAGCGGGTCCTGGAGCAGGTCCCGGGGCAGGTCCCGCAGCGGGTCCGGCCCGTGCGGGCTCCATGGCGCCGGCCACGCGCCGCCTCCGCGCGGGTTCGTCCCGTCGCTCGCGTGTTTCCCCCTGGCCGGTGAGGCCTCTCGCGCACGGCCCTTGTGCGCCTGCCCTGGTCGCGAAGTTACAGAAAGTTCCAAGTTCCCGTCGGAGCGCGCGGCCAGCCCCTTGTGTCCGCGAGCAGACAAAGCCCGGCAAAAACGCACGGAAAAGTAACGTGTCCCGCGGGCCTGTGCAGAGAGGGGCGAGATCCGGGCGCTGGGGACATGCTGCCCTCGTCTCGGTGCCCGTGTAGTGCCTCCTCGCTGGGCGCCTGCGAATGCTGCGCTTTCTATCAAACTGCTGCTCTGCTTTTGTCTCTTCTTCTAAATTTCACATGTTAAAAATCAAGCACCAACACTAAAGCTGAAACACCCTTTTTTTTTTTTTTCCTTTTATTCCAGGTGCTGCTAGAAAAGATGAGGCTGAAGGAGAGCCACACAATATCCTTCCAGGCGCCCGTCACCATCCACAACCACGCGGGCAGCCAGGTGTACATGTTCCAGAACGGCCACCTGGAATCGGAGGAGTCATCCGAGGAAGAAGAACTGAACGTGTTGGAGCTGCGGCCGCGGGGCAGGGAGCAGCAGCGGAGCAGCGCGGTGCGGGGCAGCGTCGCAGACGTGGTGCTCCTTGAGCGGGAGATCACGCAGGACGACAGCCTTAACAAGCTGGCCCTGCAGTATGGGTGTAAGGTGAGCGCTCTCTCTGCTCAGTAGCGGGGCTCCTGGTGCTTTTCTCCTTAATCTTATTCTCCTGTTTGTTTCTTTAGCTTTAATTATTTTAGAAGTTTTCTATAGGCGCTTTTGGTTCCCAGAATTACAGGAAAGCTTGCTGTTGTTTAATAGCCTAATAGTACAAAGACCTTGTCCCATGCATTTCGTGAACGATAAGCACCTGGGTAAAACTGAGCTGGAGGAGGGCGCAAAGGAGCTCAAGTAACAACCTAGGGACACATAGGGTCACACCCTGTGTGACCTGGTTTCTGTTGGTTTGGATGACTAAATGCAGCATGGCAGTCATAATTTTTACTCGCATATTACCTAAGTGAAGGCAGAAAGTAGGAAAATGCGTGCAGAAATGAGGGGAAGTTCCCGATCTCGACAAACATGCAGTTTTTAAAGCAAATTGAAGGTACAAGCTTACATATTGCAGAGAATGTTTGACATCGAAAGGGGTGGACTTAGAAGGAGTAGTGTCAAAGTCCAGGTTCTATCTATGCCTGTGAGATTTTTTTCCCTGTAATACTGATAAAACTTACATGGTTCAGTCATTTGCAGGAAAAATGAGTGCATGCACAGGATGAGTTTTCTCTGCAAGTGGAACAATAAAAGTTTTAAAAAATACACGTTTTCTCTGGACCAAAGCAAAGTCCTATAGAAAAATAATTGAAAAGTTTAATTACTCAATCTGAACAGCAGAAATACCCCCACGTTTAGCAGTTAAAAAAAAAAAGAAATCCATGTTGCAAAGCATTGGACAATGACCTAGATGGTGAAAACGAAGTGCTGGCTCAACTGCAGTACTGGTTTGTCTTGCTTAATAACACAGCTGTGCAGTGCAGCTGAAGCAAGAGGACTTAGAGGAATTGTCACAATTCCTCCCCTCCCTTCCCCCTTTTTTTTTAAGGCTTTTAATTTCAGCTGATGATTCTGATGATTGGGAGGAAAAAAAAACAAGTCTAGCAGGGCTGGAATAGGCTTTGATTGGCACCTGTAGAGCGTGTGAAGCTGCAGCAGATGATTCTGTAGGAGCTATGTGCTCATCCTTGAGCACCAGCAACTGCGAAGCCCTGGCAGCTCTGCTGGATCTCAGCTGCTTAATTAACAGGCTGGAGAAAAAGCCTGAATAACTTGTTTGATTATTTTTAGAGAAAAAAAATCCAGCTGTGGCGTTTATCAGCGTAACTCAGGAGGATTCAGTGCTGCCTGTCCCCGACTGTTCTCCTCTGATGGGGAGGGAGCAGCTAGTCACCTTTCTCCTCCCAGAGGAAAAAGTCTCCTCTTCCTGCTGACTGTACTGATGAGGTAGAGTTGTGTTGAGGAGATGTACAGAGGTACAGAAATCCCTACTGTCAGATAGTCACATGTTTATCTGTTCATAAGTCAGCACTGATAAAGTTTGATGTATTTAGTTTTAATTGCACAATTGAGCAGCAATTGAGCAGCAGAAAAAGGCTAGCAAACCATTAGCGAGGAAGATAAGTATGTGCAAATATCTATGACTTTGTTTTATTTGGTTGTTTCTAAAACACACATACACACACTGTCCTTCTCATCTCCCCTCCAAAACTAGGTGCAATCCTCTTTGAAATCATGAGAATTTGTCATTAGTTTTGGAGTTATCAGGACCTATTTGGGCAGAGCCCCTAAGTTAGTACAACAAATGACTTTAACAAGGCACTTTAACGTCTGATTTTTACTTTTGATCATTTTATAATCCTGGTATCTTTTGGCCTGTTGTCAGCTGGGACAACAGAAGCTCTTTGCAGCCAAAAACGAGTACAAAAAATAAGGCACAACAGCTTGTGCAACTTCGCTTTTGCATTCTTCTCATCAGCTTTGTTTATTGCTTTTGCCTGAGCACTGCTGCACTTACTGTTTCTAGAGCCTCATCCAATATTACAGTGTTTGACTGCAGACACTGCAGGGGATATTTTCTGTTCCAATAATCTGTTTTCACTGGAACAAAAGCAAAATAGCAACAACAAAAAAAATTGAAGCAGCATCTCAGGAGACTTTGGGTCACGTTGTACTTTGGTAGCTAAATAATTTTGTAAAGCTTAGTGCCTGGCATTACGCTCAGGCAGGGCATAAGGCTCTGATGATCCAGCTGCTGGGAGCTTCAGGGGGCACCAGGCAGGGTCTGGAAGAACATGCTCCATCCCTGGGACATGTTCCATCGTGATTAAGTCTCCTATTTTAGGATTCTCAGGCCTTGCGTGGTAAACATGGGGCATTCGGCTCCCCTTGGGCAGTAGTTTGCTGCCCGATGGTGACGTTGTGGCCGTGCTCAGGGGTCTTTCAGGGGACTCGATAAACATTTCTATCCGTGTGGCTCCGGAGGGATCCACAGGGAGCCGCAGCCCCCGTAGTCTTGTGGCCCAGTGCAGGGCTGTCTGTCCTTGTCACCTGTCTGTGCCCATGGAGAGGTGGCAGCTCAGCTGCCTGCGAGCAGCCTGTGATCACTGGCCACGATGACAGGGGACACTTTCAAGCTCCTGGAGTAGCTACCTGGGACTTGCCGTAGGTCCTGCTCTGCAGCACTCATGGGCCATCCTGAGCTAGCAAAGTTGCAGCTGATGGCGCACACACATACATGTGTGTAGGAAGGATTTGTTTGCTTTTTTTCTTTTAAATTTCATTAGTTTCATCTGTAGCCACAAATTTGAATGTGCAAATAATATAAACTACATTTCCCCTGAAGTGCAGTCCTTGGCCTGTCTCTCTTCTCTGTGGTATGCAGGAGGTCGATCATCTACTAGTGCTGCTTTTCTCCTTGGTTTGGAGTCCTGCTGTTTTCTCCATTTTTCTTCTCCAGCTTTTCCCTCAAGGATGTTTCATGTCTCCTTGGCGCTGGGAGCTCCCCGTGCGTGTGATGGCACTATTCCTTTGACTGCCTTTGACACAGGGTTTTAGGACAGCTGAGAAGCTCATGTACTTATTTACTCAGTGGCTACTGATGTGCCTCATTATAGGCTGGCTTCTTGCCATTCAACATTAAATAAAAGACATTATTTTCCTCCCTTTCTTATCCTTCTGGTCTGTGCTGTCTGCAGGTTGTTCTTTCTTGCTATTTTTATCACTATTTGCCTCACCAAGATGTGTGGGAGTGCCCATCAGAGGTAGGGACCCTGTGTGGTGGTGCGGATACAACTAACAGCCAGAGGTGAGCCCAGACCCACAGGGATTATTGTCTTAAGCATGTCGTTAGCAGGGGTATTTGCCAACTGCAGGGGAATTTGAATTAGTGCTCTCCTCTTTAAACTCGGAGCATGTGGATTTACTGTGCAGTTTATCAGTTTGTGTATCCCAGAGCCGCAGGACTGATACCGGAGGGAACAGACCACAGCGCGACTCTGGACTCCACTTAACTTTTCTCTCCCTGTTGCAACTATTAGTGGGAAAGTGCTTGGGAATGTGAGCAGAGGAAGTTCCCATCGGAGCGGGAGCGATGCTTCCCTGCTCTGTCCCAGGATCGCTCTCCTGCCAGGAGCAGCATTTCAGCAGGAGAACAGGCTTCAGGGGGACGCTGTGCTAAGCGCTGTGGGTTTGCTTGCTTATATGGAGTTGTCTTGTCACCTGAAACACAGAACATTTACGGTTTGGAAAATGTTTTAGAAAGGTTCCATCGTAAAAGACTTTTCTTGCCTTAACTCAGTTTAGAAAGTGAGCAGGAGAAAAGCAAAGAGCAAGGAAAAGCAAGGCTAACAAGAAATATAACATAGGAGAGAGATGATGGCACTGCAGGAAGGAGGTTATAAATTGGATTATTAGAGGATCTGCAAGATCCTGTGGGATCTCTGCAACTAATGGAAAATCTCTGACTGCAAAATACTAGGACACTTGTGCCAAGGGCTTGTATTTATTTTCAGGATGCTGTTTGCATCCTAGCTTTTTAAATGCCTCCTGTTTAAATACCAGTGAAAGATTGGGTTGTCTTAAACTAATACTCGTCCCCTTTTGGATTCTCCAGGTCGCCGATATCAAACGTGTCAATAACTTCATCAGGGAGCAGGATTTGTACGCGCTGAAGTCCATCAAGATCCCCGTGAAGAGCCATGGGCTGTTAACAGAAAAGGGCCAGGAGCTGCGGCCCATCCGGGCCGCCCCGACGCTCGTGGACATCCCCGAGGCCGGCGCAGCAGCCGGCAGCGGCGCTGAGAGCAGGGACCTGAGCGATTATTTCCGGGGGATTGACAGGAGCATCGAGGAGGCCGTGCAGGCCGAGGCCCAGCTCAACGTGGAGTTCCGCTTGGGAGTGCCGGAGCGGCCGCCGCCGGAGGCAGCGAAGCAGGGGAGCAGCAGCGGCGCCGACTGCGGCATCCAGTGGTGGAACGCGGTGTTCGTTATGCTCCTGATAGGAGTTGTCCTGCCCGTGTTTTATATCACCTATTTTAAAACACGGGAAACAGGGGCGATGGCCCATAACTCCAGCACAACACTAACCTCAAATATTTCAGCGGATGGATTAGAAGGGAAAGTGCCACAAAACTTAGTTACAGAAGAGATTCCAAAAGGCGGGGTCAAGCCAAGCAGAGCCTCCCCTCCCAGCACGGAAGCCCGCAAACCAGCGACTCTGACTGTGGTGAAGACGGGGGGATAACGATACGGGAGATGTGACTTTTTTTTTTCTTTCTTTTTTTTTTAAGTAGATGATGTAATCCTGAATTCGACTGAACCTGTCGATGTGAGGTGATGGAAGAAAAAGGATGCTTTGTTGCTTGCAAAGAGAGATCAAGGGAGAGCCAGCTTTACATTCAGGAACTGTCGAGGGAAAGTATTTTGCAGCCGTTTATTCTCCTGTTTGCTTCAGGTATTTCCTAAGAATGGTCTTGCGTCAGAACCTAAACCCCTTGCTGCTGTTTTCCAGATTACAGTATTGGTACGATTGGGAAGTTAGGGGTGTGTGCACTTTGAGAAAATACTTTCTGCATGGAGTAAAAATGGGGATTTTATTTCTCGTCTGAATTGCCATTTTAATCTTTTGTAGCCTGTGGCAGTTTTGGCATACTTTAAAAAGGTGGCGTCTGGCCCACGAGACTAGGCGCTCCGTGCTGGTGTTGAACTGGTACAAAGGAAGGTGACATCATCTCACCGGCTCGGCCTTCTGAGCGTGTTTAAGCTGTTTTTATTAGGGTGTTTCCAGGCATTTTCTAGGCGAGCCTCCTGCGCGCAGCCCCTTGAGCCGAGCGCTCTTGCGGGCGGTTGGTCCCTGCACACTCCGTCTCCAGCCTCGTTGCAGGCGCTGCCTGGCTGCGGGGCCGCAGGCGTCGGAACGGCTGCAGGGGCTGAGTCGCCGAGGTCACTGTTAGGCCTTTGCTTTATAATACACAGTAGGTAAAGCCTCACTTCTTGGGAAAGTTAGTATTTTTGTTTGCTTGGTTGTTCTTAATCCATAAGGACACATCTCGAGCGCTGCGGATTTTGGTCACGGATTTGCCTTTCCTTGTTTGTAGTTCAGGTGCAGGACTTGCTAAGGAGGCTCTTATTTACAAGGGCTAAGCAAGCCCTGTGTTATTTATGCAAGTCCTTATAGACCAGGGCTTGGGAAGTGCATGTTCAGTGTCTGTATTAAAAAAAGATTTGAAGGGCAGGGAGAGACCAGGGCAGTTCTGGGGGCTCTCACCTGTGCTAGAAGTGAGGGGGAAACGAGGCCCTGGGGAGCCAAGTGCAAAGGTGGAGGCAGTTCAATGCGCGCAGGGCCGGCAGGCGGCAGTAGCTGCTCTCCTGTGGCCGAACACCAAGGTAGCTGACACCTCTTAGCCACGCTCTGGCTGGCTAGTTTATCGCATAAACCTTGAGGACACTGTGTAGGTTCCTACAACACTTACTTATATGTAGCCTTGGCTGCTCTCAGTTCTGTTCCTACCGCCCCTCCTTTTGCTTTCAGAGGGTGGAGAGAATTGGCAGTTGTTTTCTGCCCATCTTGGCTGCACAGTGGCTCCCTCATACCCCATTTGCCATCATGCCTCAAATTTCAACCAGGTGCCCTTTGAGTAAGTTATTTTGTTAAGAAAGGGAGAGCTAAAAACCAAAGCCCAGAAGCAGGCAGCCTTGGCGGGGGGCGGGCAGGGGAGCGCAGCGGTGCTGATGGCCCCGGGCCGGACCAGGCCGGTGCCAGCCTTCACTAGAGGGCACTGGTGCCGCTCTGCGAGGAGCCGCGGGCCGGGGAGGTGCTGGGTGTTTTTGTGCTGTTTGGTGTTTGCTCGGCTGGAAAGCCTTAAGCGGACGCGCGTGCCCGAGGTGCCCAGAGCAGCCGTTTGAGGTGGTGTCAGGCTGAGCCCTGCGGCTCCAGGTCCAGGCGCACAGAATTGAAGGACCAGGTATGGGGGGGGGACGTTGCTGTGTGTCGGGACACAGTTGCGCTTGTCGGGACAGGACCAGCGTGCAGAACCTCGTAGTGTTGCACAAATAACCTGTTCTTCCTGCAGCCGTTAGAAAGCTCTCAGGATCCAGGAGAGCATGGGAACACCTAATTTTAGCAACAAGAAACCCTAAAATAGCTCTACTGGGGGGGGTGGGGGGAATGACACATATTTCTTCTGTGAAGGAAAACTATCCCTCTTTTTGTTTTGTGGAAGTTACTACTTTTTTTAAGCTAAATATATGAAATAAAAACACAAATGCTACCCACCCTAGACTCTGTTTCTCTCTCACGTTCTCTTTCTCTCTCACAGCTCTGTAGCTTTCTTTCTTTAAAAAGATCTGTGTCTGTCTGTCTTCTTTATAACACGTCAGCCTGTCCCGGGTTACAACATTTACAACATTTCTGTAGTGGTTTTTTTTTTGTGTCTCCCACATGGGTGTTTGTGTCCCCGAACCCCGTCCTGCCACAGGAAGCGGGGTTGGGGCAGGGGTGGGGACTGCTTCCTTATTCCTAGTCTGAATTTGCAGCACCCTGGAGCAGCAGCAGGGCTGGAGCAGGAGCAGCAGCCGCTGCGGACAAGCCAGCGGGGCAGCAGGTAGGGACCTGCCCTCTGTTTGTCTCTGTGTTTACGAGCAGCTCACGGGCCTTTCCCTCGGCTCCTAGTCCTGAAGCTGCAGCTGCACTTTGGGAAACCCCCTTGCTCGAAGGGCAGCCTTCCCGCTTTGAGAAGACACCCGGTAGCTGCTGTCTCTAAATATCCTTACAGGTCCTGGCAGGGAAGGACAAGAACACGCTGGGGAGAAGCACGTCCTGCTCTGCAAACACGACAGAGGCTGGAGTACACAGTAAAAGCCAGTATCTTTACTTTAGTGAATGCAGGATACAAATATTTTACAACAACCTCTAGCATTTTCTTAACCATTTGATAAAAAGTTCACTAGAATATTTATTGTATATTGAAGAAAAAACAACACATTCAGGGAAAAAAATTGAGATTAACTTATTTTTTTCTTAAAAGATTCATCTCAAGGATGGCAACAAAGTCCAGCTTGTGCCGCCAAACGGCTTATCATCATTAAACCGTGAACAGCTTCGTTGTGAACTGTTGACTACAAACATTTACCAAATACATAAATCTCTTTTTAAAAAAGCCATTTTAAATATAGCAAAGCAGTGTTCTCTTGCACAGCAAAGTGAAGAAAGTTTCTACTAAGATTTAAATGTTTACATTTGTTAAGTCTTTCGTTCACATTCTAATTTAACTTCTTCCCATGATCAATTGTTAGGAGTCATCATGTTCCTTATTTACTATGTATTTCTTGTGCGCACAGTAATTTGTACGTTTCTGATGCATTAGTGTCCTTTAAGGAAAAGGAAAGGCTAAAGCATTTTTCTCTGACGAATCCCTGATTACAAACGTACTCTTACACACTATCAGTGAGAGCTCAGAGATGGAGAGGTGATTTGTCGCATTAGACGATGAAAATCTGATGTCATTCAGGCTTAAATGGGTTCAAAAGATAGCTGGATTCCCCCCTGCAACTTCATCCAGTATTACTTTAAAAAAGTTTTTTTTCATTGTTGAAATATCTGTGCTATGTCCCTTTTTGTACAAAACACTTTTACAATTTCTAAAAAAGTATGTTTCAAAGTTAGCTGCGAGTTATTAAAAATCAGAATTCCCATTTCGTTATTGGCAAGAGATTTTTTTCCCACTGACAGGGGAGGTCTTTAGCATAAAGAGTTGGTCTGTTGAGTCTCGTTGAGGGTTTGGGGCAACACGTTAACAGTCTCCATATCAATTCTTAAGAACTGATTTTTTTTGTTGTTGTTGTTCTTTTGGACTGGTTGGTGCAATTTCATTATAAATGCTAACCTTTAATATTTTTTCTTTAAGAAAACAGTAATAGTACTGTTTAAAAACCTGCATAGAAATAAAGACTATTGAGATACAGTCAGCAAAGCCATCTTATAAGGCACACAAGAAAATAGACAGTAAATGTGAATGCAGAACTCCCACTCGGATGTACAGCAAAGTTCATAGATGTGCACAATAATGAAAAAAATCACGTAACTTTTCAAAGCAGTAAAAGGTTTTCTGAAGTGGTAAGTGAATTTATTCACTTTGGAAACAGGTGCCGTTAGCCCAAAGGAGAGGCCGTTCCCTCCGCAGGGCCCTGTCGTCCAGCAGCCGGTGCCGGAGCAGCAGCGCTCGGGGCCCAGCTCCAGCGCCGGGAGCAGCCGGAATCAGGGAGTTTCCTGGCCCCCTCCGGGCTCTGCTCTCCCCATGGCACCGCCGCTCCATCGCTAGCGCTTCAAGTCAGTGATTTCATTACAGATTTAAAAAGTTTAAAAATCCAAGTAAAAATGTAATGGCAGATAATTGTAAATTGTTTGGGGGTTAAAAAAAAAATAAATAAAACCCTTGTTCCTTTTTCCCCAGATGAGAGCTTCCAGCAGTAAAAACTGAATCTTTTCAGTGCGGAATAGTTCACATGGGCAGGAGGATGAGGCAGAGCAAGGGGCTGAAACCACCCGAGGGTTCCAGGCCAGGTAGGAACGTTTTTTTACGCAGACTCGGCTGCAGCAGACGAGGGCGGTTCAGCCCTGCGTGCGGATTTGGGACCTCACACACATCTGCTGCACGAGGGCAGCTCCTCCCGCCGCTGGGGCAGGGACACGAGGCCGCTGTCCCCACAGCTGTGACATGGCCACAGCGCGGCCGGGTGGTGCAAACCCTCCGGGCCAGGACGGGGAGGACCTGCCGGGTAGAACAGACCAGCCGAGACCGTCCCAGCTTTGGTAACGCGGTGGCCTCCGGCTCCCGGCTGCTTTCAAGGAAGCAGCACAGAGGAACAACGCACTGAGGGGCTGAGGTTTTAACACGATCACTTACCACTTACCACTTAAAAAACCTTTTGTGCTCACTTGATATGTGTTAGCTCCCTATCATGAGAAATCAGGTCAAGTTTTTCCACTTTTTTTTCCTCCTCAAAAGAGGCAGTTTTAAAATGATGCCTTAAAACGTGTTGTAACAGATTTTTTAATATTTATGCAGGATGAACTTAACACCAGATTTTTTTTGCCACTTTGCTATTTATATACATATATATAAAATGTATAATGAAGCTTAACCATACAGCACAGAGATTACAATTTAACGGCACACATTCACCACCAGTGAGGGGGACAACCCCTTTATACACCCTCTGAAAAATCTGGATAATAATATTAATAATAATTAAAATCCAAAGAAAGTACAGTATATTTAACAAAATAGTAAATATTAAACAGTGAATACTCTACTTAATAAGGACCTCGCCTTTTTTCAAGTTGGCGTCAATCCACAAAAATATACTTTTTAATCTGGTGAACGTACAATACATAGGTACTTACACCAAAGGTGATAATATATTTAAGATGCTATATACACAAAGAGTTTGGCTCAAATTTAAATTTACATATAAGTGTTCATGGCTTATTTTTCCCCCAAGGTTCCGCCTGCAAGTTTTTCCTTTTCATCTTTGAAAGCAAAAACTAGAAAGTCAAAATAAGATAAAACTATACTCTACAAAAAAGCTACAACATACAGCTTTGGCTTATATAAATAATTCATAGCAGAATGTGTTCAAAAGTACTGTATATAACTTTATATATAGTCTTCAATTCATTAGGGTATTGTTTTCTTTAATATAAAATATACATGAGCTAAAATCCGTTTCTATATTTTTCAAAGGTATGAACGTAAAAAGAAATTTGTCAAACATATTCCAATTATAACTTAATATATTAATTTTATTTTGTTAATGTTCTATCTTCTAGGCTAATATTTTCTGAATAATTCATGCGACTTCTCTATGTCTCTCTTTCACTTTTATTAAAAAAATCACTTCTTTGACCCAATACTTTTTTTTTTTTTTGCACGTGCAAAACAAGATTCTGTTTTGTGTTTTTTTTATAGCATCAGCCCTTCTCCATGCACCCTCTGCAATAGAGACCCATGCCAGGTTGGGTAATATAAAGGTCATTTTATGTACAGTATTGCTTTCTTCTTCCTGCTTTTCTACTGCTCTGCTGCTACAAAGCATTATTTTCTTAACTACAAGTAACCATACAGCTTTAATAAAACACACAGGGACATTACTACAGGCGAGCCCTCTTGGTTTCTGCAATCTAGTGTGGTAGGATTATAATACGGGTACAACGTTTCTTTGCAAAACAGGTTATATTATTAAAACAACAAGTCCAGGTAAGTGCCAGACTAGCTCAATACCTATAGGATTGTTCTGTTACATTTTTACCATGGGACATCTGCAGCTATACAAGAAGTTTGTAATAAGTGCCTGATGATTTTGTGTATGCTACACACACTAGCACATATATATGCATGTGAAGATATATATATGCATGTATGTATATACATATAAATATACTTATTTCACGTCCTTATTTATAAATTTAGATATGTCAGGACAGTTCATTTTGAGAACACAAACTGAAGAGGCAGCACTGCAGGTTTATGTCACCCACGTGTCCATCCTCATCCGTTTTACTGAGGGGCTCTCTCGATCCTCCGCGTTCGGGGGCCTTCCCAGCACGACGGGCGAGTGGAAATCGCTCCTGGGGTCCTCCCTGTCGCTGCCGTCGTAGGAACTGCTGGAGCTGCTCAGGCTGTCGACAGGAGAGCGACCCAGTTCCTGCCGGGACGGCGGCGGCGGCTGCGGCTGCTGCTGCGGGGGCGGTGGCTGCTGCTGCTGCTGCTGCTGCTGTTGTTGTTGAGGGAACCCAGAGGGAGTTACACGGTCCCGGGGAGGTGAAATTGGTTCAGATTTTATGTTGATGTTTTGGTTGGTATTAATGGATAAATTTGAACCCTGAGATAGCTGGCTGCCACTACTGTGGAAAAGAAAACCAAGGGAAGAAATAAGAAAACAACAGGAGAAAGGGGGGGGAAAAATAAAGCAACAATCCTGGTGTAGTAGGGTTTGGTCTTCCAGTTCCACACCCTCAAAATGACTATGTAAATAAATGCAACTTATTCCAGTAAAAGAAGAAACAAAGTTAGAAAAAAAAGATCAATTAAAGGTTTCAACTATATTTATAAAACAAACAGATATTTCTTATCTCCGAACATTTAGGATAATCATGTAGGTATCTTCTCTGTAAGAAGAGGGACCTGAAAGGAGGCAGCTTCTTGGCCCAAGTACAGAACTGACAAAGAGGATAACAAGATAGTAAAGATAAAACAGGATAGTAAAGATAAAACTCCTGCAAATAACGAGCAAACAGGAAAGGTAATGTACACAGGGTAACAGAAAAGAAATCAAAGTGTTTGTGTGTTGAATATTTCCCAGTGAAGCTTATTCAGCTTAGTCCAAGTGGCAGAAGGTCCCACCTGGATGCAAGACTGTAGTAACATCAGTTCTACTTACACAAGAGAGCTGAGGGCTGCTGGGCCCAGGTGGTGCTGCTGCCAGGCAGATACCTGCCCCAAGGAGAGCATTCCCGGAGAGTTAAATCCCTGCAAGGCAGACAGGTCTGCGCTAGTCAAGGAGTAATCTAAGGGGGAGAAAAATAACAAAAATAGTTAATATATTTTCTTATACATATGTACATCCACATACCTGCATCTGCAAATACATGTTTTATTTGTAAGGGTGCATATAGACGCTATCTCCAACTACCAGACTAATTTTCTGCCTTTGATTCCCACTTGCTGCTATGTGGATTCTTCTAAACCCCTAGGTACAACAGTTGTGCGCAGTATCTACGAGGCCTTATACCAAGCACAGTGTTCCCGTTTCCTGAAGATTTTAGTCTGTCTGGAGATTTCAGAATAAATAAAAAGAGAAGAATTAACACGCCTTTAAGAGACAGGGGTGTTTCCTGCACGGCGCTTGCCGAGAGCCTGGCTGAGGTTGAGCTCTCAATAAAACACCCGGGCCGACGGGAGGCCGCGGCCGCTCTGCCCAGCTCCCTGGTCGCAGCGCAGGGCGCTGGGTGCCCACAGCGGCCCCAACGCTGCCGTGGGCAGGGAGCAGACGGGGACGGCCCCAGCTGCGAGGGGGATCCTAACCACCCTCTGCTGCTGCGGGCTGCGCGTCCCCTCCCGCTGAGCGCTTCCCTACGCGAATAAGCAGTCAGCTCCAGCACCAGATTAATGATAAGAAACCGCCTTCGTTAAAAGGAAAAATATTATTTAGCAGTACAATTTAAAAGGATCCTAGAAAATCGGCACCTATTTCTAAACAGGCAGTGACTAGTGTTATTTCTGGCGAGGCTCTGGTGCTTAGCTGGTTCTCGCTTCCCAGTCACACATGGGAAGTTATTTTCACATTATCATTATCACTTACACTTTTCTTTCAAGTTTTAAAACAAAGCTGCAAATACTTCTCTGCTTTTAATTATTCTCTAATACAACTTCCAGAAAACAGTTTCTGCTCACAGGAGAATTACTTTACACTGCCAACAGATGAACCAAAAGTTCTACTCCAGTATGTTTTCTATGAGCTACGTGCTGCCGCGTTGCCCTAAAACGACAAAACGTCAGTGTTGAATTGTTTCCCCTGAGATACTCTCTTCTGGAGCAGTTTCCCCATCCGCCTCCACCAACGTGTTCCCAGGGCAGCTTTTGGGCCCCTATCGCAGCCATGGGAAGTCCAGCCCAGGGCCCTGGTTGCTGTTCAGAGCTTGAGAAACATTCTCCCTAAGCATTTCCGCATGGATGCAGAAGGGATGTTTCCCAAGCTGATCAATCCAAAGCTGTTTTGCAAGACAAAAGAAGGTCCAAACCTTTCTTTCCTAAAAAAAAGCCTGTCGATTCCTTCCCACAAATCCCCTCCGGTCCGTGGGCTCTCCTCGTGCTGCGCTCGGAGCAGCCCGTGCCGAGCGGCCGTGGGAGCCGGGGAGGTGCCGGTCGGGCGCCGTGGCCGTCGGCTCCAGCATCGCCTCTGCATCCACAGCCTCTATGGCCACGGACAGTTCCCTCCGGGGCCTTCAGCTGCCGCGGGGCTGACGGCCGCGGTTAGAGCTGCTCTGCCAACACGACCTGCGCCACCGCACGGCCCCAGCGCTGCGTTATCCTTCCCCTAAATGACCACGTATCCATCAGCAATAAAAGCAGAATACCAACGTCTACAGGAGCGGCTTGGTGCTGAATGGAAAAGCCACAGCGACAACAGAGCCTTCCACAGAATGGGAACCATTCTGCAGCCATGACCTAACGGGCAGTGAGAGGCCTTTGAGACCTGTGTCTGCCAAACACCTGGCAGAAAACTTCTAATATAATTCAGGTGCTGGTTAGAAATGTTTTGGTCTGCTGAAGTGTAAGCTTCTATTGAACTGATCTGTGCCTTTCTGAATACTGAAAAACACTCAGAATGAGCTAGGCCTAACACCCCAGCTTCCTCTGGCCCCTTCCCAGGCACCTGCAGAAACAATATTCTCCAGCAAAACAGATGATACAGACCAGCATTTTCATGCAAGACTGATGCAGGATTTTCATTAAGAACCTAAGGGCTAGACCTGCCCTGTATATTCCTGAAAAAATCTGAACAACCCACCCAAAACAGGTCACCAAGCACAATTCTTCACTGCCCATTACACTGTTATTGCAACTCTGTCTTCTCCTTCATTCACATCTCCAGACTCCAAGCCCCCTCAGGGTGTGAGTATTTGCATAAATGTTTAACAATTTAGTTCAGTCCTGCTGCAGTATAAATATTTACTGTTACTGATGCCTAAATCATCCCTCCTCTCAAAACAGAAACCTCAACCAAACCAAGAGCTCTTTGGGGCAGCAAAGGGCCAAACCAGCGCATAAAATTGTTGAAAGGGGAGAAGTATCAGTTAATGAGTCTGTTAATAGAGGAGCAGGCAAGGGAAGAAAGACCAAAAGGATTTAAATTTGTTTAGGAGGAGGATAGTTGCAAACATAAAACCCATAATTGTATCAAGTCATAAAGCCTATGTTCCAAAGAGTTTCAAAGCTATGAAATGGACCAAAATGTTAATAAGATGAGGTCTTTTTGTTGGGAAAATGACTGTAAGTGGATGGCATACTTTATCTTACCCATCTGTCAAAATTATAGATTCTTGATGGCTTCCTTCCTTGAAAAGGATCAAACAAGGCGCGAAAACGCACTGCAGTTTTCACACATGTTCTAGCCATTTTCTACAAACCTCAAGGATTTTTGGACATATCCTGACCTCTGCACAAGGGTAAGACCAAGAGGTCACTGATGCTAGCCCAGCAAAGGTGCTAAATGAGCAGTCACACACACTCACTCACTCTATAACCCTTTGCTATCCCTTTTTTTTTTTTAAATGTTTCTTGCTGTGCCCTCCTATTTTTTTTCCACCATCCTTCTGTCAAGAGAAGGAAAGATCTCAGCTGCCAACTGCTAAGTCTAAGATTTCACTACCCACAGGAACACTTGACAGCTCATAAAACAAGATAAGTTCACCCCTGCCCTCTCCAAAAGAACATTGCTTTGTTTAAACGACTGCTTAATTTTTATTCTAAAATGTTTTAAACCTCATTTTTTCTCTTCTTCAGCTTCACAAAGCTCAGTGTG
>JAUBNY010001079.1:443183-460268 GCA_032275445.1 Crypturellus soui
CAAACATTTTTACCCATTAGAAAAAGTCATTTTCAACAGAAAAACATTCAGTTGGCAAATTGAGTGTTAAAGCAAGTCATACTGATTCCAGTCAAATTACATAAGATGAAGGAAAAACATGTGTACTAAAAATGAGCCATTTTTTGCAGTGTCTTTGCTGGTACATCTCAACTACACAAGATAATCTTACTAATTTTTTACTTAAAGGCATATGTCTTAATGAAAAGAAAGAAAATATTCAGAACTGAAAATCTTGGATTTCTTTTTCTTTGTATAAAGCAGAATCTCTGTGAATACATGTATTTATACCTCTAGATTGCAAGTACTCTATCTTTGACACTTCTCCTATAAACTGAGAGCTGCAAAATAAACACTTGGCACTTCACAACTATATCTGCATGAGAATTCATCGTTCTTGAGAATTTTTTAAAAAAAAAAGGAGCTAAAAAGGAAAAAAATGTTCAAAGTCATTTCTATAATAAACGTGACTATAAACATTATTTTCTGCAGACATTAACAACTTGACATATTTGTTTCAGTGGCAGCAGCTGAGCTTGAATTGACAGGTCTGCAGATTGACTCAGTTTAGTTATGTGTGGTTTCTTGATATTGCTTGGTCACAACTGAGAAGCACCTGAACCGTATTTAAAAGAAGTCCCGCCATATTCGAGTAGAAAGTGAAACTTTGGTGTTAACTGCGTAGGTGGTTTCGCTTAAGGTACTACTTCTAAATCTTCCACTCTGTACTCATATAGCCAAAACTGTTATTTAAATGCAAATCTTTCCAGAAATTAGTGGGTATAAGCATTTTGGGTATGATGCTCTGGAAAGTAAGAGATAAGAAGGGCATTTTGACGCTCCATATAAGCTATTAATAAATTAAGAGCAGGAAAAAATATTTTACCTCATTAAAACATGTTCACCAAACTGCTGCAACGGGGTATTTCTATAGCACAATATTCTATTGCACTCAAGAAAAAACATATGAGCAAGTGTTTTCTTTGCTTATTAATGGAAGGATTCTTAAACCTGAGGTTGCTGTTATTACCACCTGACTTTGAAAAGGCCTGAAACTCTCTGATAATAAACTTACATAATCTGACTTTGGAAATACTATAAAAATCAATATATGACCTCCAGAGATTCTAAAAATAGTCATCAGTTTTCCCTCCCCCTTACTGAGGAAGTTTCTTCCATTTAAAATATTGCTTACCTAATGAAAGCCACACATTAATATTCAACATCTTTACTGCACATAACCAGAGTGGATATACACTGAAGAGTCAACACTGTGCTTTAAGGCTCCTAGTTACAGCATTGTTTATTCATAACCTCCATCAACTTGGAGTTTACCTGCAAAAGAGCTTTTTCCCAGTTGCCCCATTATGTGATCAAATACCAAATGGGCAGCAGTGGTTTCTCTAATTCCTTGCTAGAGACACAGGCTGAGGAGAGCTGTGTGCAATTCCAAAATTGATCTTCAGTTGCCAACACATCTCAAGAGATGAAAGGCATTTGAAGGAGGTGGGTTGACAATGTCATTTGGTCTTTCTGTAATATGATAAATTCAAGGGGCTGCCTCCTCTTAGAGTAATAAAATGTTGTTTAGATCAGACAAAACATTATTTAAATGAAAAAAATTGATATATGCTCACTGGATGCCAAGAAAAAAAAGACGCCTTTTTCTGGTTGCAAAGCCTCTAACTTTTGAGTGAAATCTTGACCATCTTTCAAAATTAACGTAGCACCTAGATATTGCCTTCCAAGCACTATTCCTTTTACTCTAACTTCCAGAAATCAATTAGCAAGATATACATGGCAATTCAAACTACATAGCCTGTATTTTCTCAATTTTGATGGCACCATAAGCAGCACCACAAATTCAGATCTTATTACAACTGTGATTGAGAACATAACTCAGTTGTCTTCAGTGTCATGATTAAGTGCAGTAAACCTTATACACGTAAATTACACTTTTATATATATATTTTGAGAAACACAAACTCAAAAGCAGCAAGTTACTGAAAACGGTTACAATAAAGTTGCAAAAATTACTAAAGTGAAACAGGCATGGTAGTAAGGGTTTACAAGACTCAAACATCAACAAAATTCAACAAAAAAGAAAAAAACACACAAAACATTACCACCAGTTTCTCCTATAAACCTGTTTTTGAAAAGATTCATCACTTTTAAATGAGACTACAAACTATAATCACTATTGTTCAACAAGAGGCAATTCTGCACTTACCAACTGGACTGGTACCAGCTCCATTTGGCACTGCAAGGTCAGTTGTTCCCAACATTCCACCTAATAATCAAAAAGCCATATGATTAAACTAAATAAATTTCACTATTGTTATACATGCTTTCTATTTCAAAACTATATGCATTAAAAAAAAAACTAATAGTTTTTTTTGTTGTTGTTTTGGGTTTTCTTTTGTTGGTTTGGTTTTAAATGAAAGCAAGAAGTATAAAGAGCATTCCAAAGAGTGTAAAGAGAAGGTAAAAGGGGAGAACACGACAGCTGTCAAACCCTACCTGCATTGCCAGTGCTCGGTGGTCTCTGGGGAGCCCCGGGTGACACGTTCCGATGCAGCGTGGTCTGTGGCGGGGACAGCATGGTCGTGTCCGTCAACGACGAGCTGGCGGCCAGAGACGGGGATACAAGGGAGCTCCCTGGATTACTGTAGGTTAAAGTGTTGGGATTGGAGACTGGAACTGTAACCGACATCGAGAAGTTCTGTGCGGGCAAGCCAGGCTGCAGGAGAGGAGGCAGAAACAGACACAAGACAGCAGTGTTAGAGTTAACTATACCTACAGAAATAGCACACTGTAAAAATACACTTTGTATTTTGAAAATTTTACTCAGGTAAGAGTTAATTATGTTAGTTTTGAAACTCTATGTCACTAGGTATACAATAAAGCACCCATTTGTTGAACAGTCTGGTTTTGTGAACTTTATAAGCATACAATTTCAGAAAAATTACTTATAAGATTGAAAAATACTGACAACAGTTGGCACACACAAATTGAAAATGTTCATATTAATTTGCTAAAACAGAAATATAAATTTATCAGTTAATTCACATTACAAAATAAGCATATTTACAAATCAATGAACCATTGCATCTTCAAAGCATAAACATGCACATTATAAAACAGTTAAGACAAAAGAAAACGTTAGTAATAGCATTTTCTTGTAAATTTAAAATATTGCTACTATTCTTTAAAATTTTCTTTTTCAACAGCCGAAGAAAGAAAACATAATCTTTAGATAATCAGTTACTTGAATCTAATCATTTCAAATGTCATTATTTTGAGTTTTGTTTATACAAAACCTCAGCTGAATAATCACTACTTTTTTTTTTCAAATTTCATTTTTTAATTATTTTTTTACATCATTATTGAAAAGGCCACTGTTTTTCTGAAGTATATATGTTTGTTACTGAATCAAAAGCTTAGATGCCTGCCCATCTATGGTACTCATTTGGCTATGACTAACTTCTTTGGCCTTTGTCTCATTCCTATCCTTTGACAGTAGTGAGCTCTGACACAAAAGGGACTATTTTCTTTCACAACACTCAGTTACTGAAAACAAAATCATGATAGGTGCATTTTAAGGTTAAAACTTTGGTAGAGTTTATTGACAACATAAATTACAGTGTCCATATTCAAGTAATCCTAGTAATAATGACTGATTTTTGTACAGACAGAAGAAAAAAATAGTGAAGTACAGTGACATAATATTAACAAATCATTTACAGTGTGTAACCAACAGCAAGTTGTAGTGATATTCATGGCTAAACTACTTCAAGAAATTGTTCAATTACAAACAAACAACCTGCTGTCAAGTAATTCACACTAAACTTGAAATACCACAAGTAGGCTTAAAACCACGCACAGAAGGCAGCAGTTGGGACATCTCTTGATGCTCCCTGTACAACCCTCAAATGACAGCTCTCCCCACACCCCGCCTTACAATAAAGGCTGCCTGCCCATCTATGGTACTCATTTGGTTATGACTGACTTGTTCGTGCTTTGTCTCATTCCTATCCTTTGACAGTAGTGATTCTACTAGAGCAGAAGAAACATCTTACACAACACCCAAAAGTACTGGAAATGGAACCATAACAGGTACAATTTAAAAACTATAAAAGGAAAACAGTGGAACTAAAACTCAAGTGACCATTCTTATTTGCGGTGGTTGCCACACAGGGGATTTAAGATGTTCATGGAGACCACAGAAAAGTAAAGGAAAGAGTTTAGATATATCGGAGATGAAGCCTGAAGGTGCTTGGAACAGAAATACCAGATTTGAAAAGCTTTAAACCAAAAAAGGACCAGAAGATACTGGCTTCATCCAAGTAATGAGACTTGCAGAAAGAACTGAGGCCGGGCGTCGGGACTGCCTGCTTGCTGTTAATTCCCTGGAGATGGACCTAATGCTCTAACAACAGGGCCACTTCTAGGACCAAGAAGTTATTTAGGGACACACTGTTCTATTACTTTAGGGTTTAGGCAGATTAACCTGTCCAAGTTCTTTGCCTGATTGCTACAAGATCTGCAATATTAAAAACATAAAAGTAGGTGTGGCAACAATTTTTGTTATAAAATAGTTCCTCTGTAATATTCAGCACTACCTAATTTTTGAATGTGGAAATTAATCCTACCAAGTACACTTCTGGGGAAAAAAAAAAAAAAAAAAGGCTAAATTTAAACTTCTGTTATTCCCAAGCTTCCTGGGCTCTAGAACCCAACACTTCTCTTCCAAGAGTCCTCCACTAAACCTCCTTCCTTTTCCCTCAGATGTGAATCCAGTTCTCAGCACAGTAAATCTGATCTGATCCACTGATCTGATTGCAAATCTAACTATTTGCTCTCATGCTACATTTTGTAAAGTCTTGATCAACAGACAGATAAATAGTTACAAGATGTAAACAAGCTATCTATCATCACAAGATACAAGCTGCATCCCAAGACAGCATCTACCCCTATAAAAACATTCTAGGCAGGATCAGGCAATGAGCCTGTAATACTTGGATTTAGAAGTATTACAAGGTGCAAGTAATCTTTAAGCACAAAAGAGAAGCAACAGATGCAACTTCTTTCTTACTCTTTGAGATAAAAGAGTACTTTAACAAAATCAAAAATGCATCTTATTTGCCCCATAAAAGTACATACTGCCTTCTTAAACTACTGCACTCATCTTTACCGTGGTACTCTGTGATACGCAAACACTGTGAAAATTCTCATGCATGTAATCAAAGCACAAACCATACTTTAGTACTCACTGCGATTTTATGATTCCGCATCATATTATCAAACTCTTCATTAATTTTTTTATATTTTTCTTCTGTATGTGGCGTGAGCACATATGAAGTGTCAGGGTCCGGGCTGTCGCACCCTCTGTGTTCCTTCTTGTTCAGAGCCTAAATAATGAAGTTAATAAAAAGGATCAACAAATAAAAAGTAGAGATAAAATAAAAGTACTTACAGGGCCTCGCTTGAAAATAAAATCACTATCTTCATTTAGTTTGCTGAATCTGTCCTCCGATAGTGGACTGTGCTCAAAGTAATCGTCAGCATCAGGGCTCTCACAACCATTAAGGCCTTTCTTTCTTAAGGTCTGAAATACAATTGGAAAATTCACATACAAATCATCCTAACTTGCCAAGATGTTTTGTATACTACTTGAATCATTCAGAGCCACTGAAACCACATGAAACTTTCACAGACAAAACCCACTTTTCAACAGACAAGCCTAGTCTTTGCATATAGCAGCAGAGTGCACCAACAGAAAAGGTGGATTCAGAGGCACTGCCTCTCCCAGGTGCCATCTCATGGGTAACTTGAATCTATAACCACTTCCAATCTCTGGTGTTCCGTATGGAGCTGTTTTTAGGCCCTGGGTGATGGAAGTCGGTTGCCTGATATACATTAGAATACTCAAACTATGGCAGAGGAGTAAATGCCATTACTAGTAGCTGAAAGATACCTCCCTATTTACCAGATCTTTATTAATAAAAATACTATCCCACATTTTACATTTTCATTTTAAAGGGCATAACCTTTGAGAAACAGTAGCTAACATTTCCATTGGATTTAATAATTGCTATATATCAATGTTTAAAATGCTTGGTCTCACAAGTTTACAAAGATGGGATTTTCCCACACTTCCGTTATGGTATGTAATAACAAGAATTACAAGAAATGCATAAAAGTATAAAAAGAAATGACATAATCACTCTCTAAAATGACCTATGTTGCCAAATATAAACTTCTGCATTTAAAAAAAACACTTCACTTGAGGCAACTTTGTTGGGACACTTCCTGTTTTCTGATGGAGCACTCACATCAACACCCTGGAAAGAAAGCTTGTCTGCACCTAGACATTACAGATTAGTTACTGAAACAAAAGAGAAATTTCTTGATCTCATGACTTGATGCATTGAAAGATATATATTTGTACTTCTTGGTGTCTTTCTTTTTCACTATCTTACACACTTAGAAACCTCACTTGGCAAACTTTCATTTATATTAAAACAAGATCTGGAAATGCCACACTCATAAAACCCTTTAAAGAAATGTTTCAAAAGGACAGCAATAGAATTACTAAAAAGGTAAACATTAGCATTATATTAGGCAGCAATGAGACCTAGAAAGGCAATGGAGAGGGAGAGAAGGAGGTTACAGGGGCTCTTTATCCTGCTGACAATCTATATTGATCTTAAGAAACGTTAAAGATTTGAAACGCACAAGCTGACACACAGGGCACCATAAGGGAACTGCACTCCCAAACTCCCTGCACCAGCTTGCAAGCTCCTGGTTCTGTAACACATTGACATTCTGGTAAGTAAATAAATGAGGCAAATGAATCTAAGTCTTATCTTAGACTATGAATATACTCTCTATTATCTTCTGAGTTCGAGGCTAATAAAAAAAATACACAAAACCTTTACTTACTGTTTACACATCTACACAAAACACTGCCTATTTTTACTGCAGCTTTCAAGTGGCCCTCTACAATCCAATTATGCAGGCTGAAATTCTTGAATATCACGGGTCACCAGAAGCCGTAATTCCTTCTCGAGTTACTTGGCTCGCGCCGCGTGCGCCACCCGCTCCCTGGAACCCCCCCAAAAATGCGAGGCCTGGGTCAGCATGTGGGGGGGCAACAGGTGGAGCCCCCTCAGGCACCTGTCGCGGCGGCGGCGGCGCTGCCGAACCAATCAGCTGGACACGTGTGCGGAGTTGGCCTTACAAGGGCCTGCGGATCGGGCTCCCGAGGTGCCTCTGGGGCTGCCAGGCTGCTCCCGTCGAGCGCGGCAGCGAGGACGTCAACGCTGGGCAATCCGGCGCGCGCCGCAGCCCAACACGCGGCGCCGGTACGCGGCGTTCGGCAGCAGCACGCCCACGGGCTCCTGCTTTACCGGAAAGGTCTTGCACCCAATGCACAGCAGAAGGCCGTCTGGGTAGACCACGTCCTTATAATGTTATAGCAGTTTTATGTACTGCAATGTGGGAGCTTCACCACTGCTCCCTTTCAATGGTCTAAAAGCCACTGAACACTTGCGTGTTTAATCCTGCCAAAAATCACAGGTCTGTCTGAAAGCTCCGGTCCAAGTTTTAAAATAAGCAATAGATTCAGTTAAATAGAAAACTGCATCCTTCCTGCAGGCAGGCAGTTATTTTTATTCCAATAACAATGGGGTTAACTCCGCTTTGACTCAGGAGGAAGGAAAATGCCTCAGTATCTCCCGTCGGAGATTCTGGAAAGCTTCACTCCAGATGGGGTTCCTGTCATTGTGGAGGGACCTAAGCCGCGGTTCGCTGTTACAGATAATGGCCTGCGTTTGCTGTCCAAAACTCTGTCTCCTTATCGCGAAAACACGAACTGTCACTTGGAGGACCTGACCATAAAAAGGCTGCAAACTTTATCGCTGCCCGGGAGCACAACAGGGGAGCCGGGCGGCGCGGGCCCGCGGGACAGGCGGAATGCTGTAATCTGTTGACAAGGCCAGGCGAGGCCTATGAGAGCCAGGCCGGCCGCGCGTTTCTCACAGCCGCCGGGTCGGACATGATAACAGGCTCCTGCTCGGCGCAAAACAAGGAAGGCCGGGACCACTGGGAATCGGGCTGCGGGCGTGCAGGAAGGCCAGATCCATAAACAAGCGGCGGCTCCACCCTGCGTGTTCTCTAGAGCTTGTTGTTTCTGCAGGGAACGTAAACAGCTCGCGCTCCCTACGGGGCTCTTTCCAAGATACTATCGTGAAGAGTGGAGGTTTAGGAAATGCGAAGATAACGTGAATTTATGTGGGGAGAGGAAAAAGAAATTTAACAGAGGGAGACCAAATGATGTTTTGGCAGCCCACAGATTGCATTTCTGTACAGTTGCGGGCAAGTCTTCTTCTTAGAGTAAAAGATGAGAAAGCGTTTTCTGCAGTTAAGGCTAATACACACAAAACACAGGGTTTCCGTTCATTTGGGTTGGTTTTTTTTTTCCCCCCCCCTTACTATCACAAGAGGGGAAAAGAACTTGAAATTGCAAGTTTTACAACTGGATACTTAATGTTGTTGCCTTCTGATGTTAAACCCTATAATCCAGATCATTTAAGGGAATGCATAGCCATTTGAGTTAATCTGTATTACTTTCCCCTTCCTTTGAAGACTCATCCAAAATTACTGAAATTTGTTCCAATGCTTACTTGCCAGTGCATTATATTGTGCCTTTAGTAACCAAGATTTGGCAGTTGTGATATTTGACTAGATTAGCTAATAGATGAGCGAAAGCACTGATTTTTATCAGAAAATAATGCACTGTAAATGTTTAAGAACCACCAAGGCAGGTATGAAGGCTTGTCAAAAAGGATCAGCCAAAGAAAATAAAACTGAGCTGCACAAAAACGTCCCAGAGATTCGTGGTAATCCTGACAGTATAGCAGAGCCCCCCAAGTACTCAACATTTTTTTTTTTTTTTTTTTTTACCATGTACAACTCAAATATGCAAGCACCATAACTTTTAGTTTTATACTGATCTAGTGGTATAACAGAGCTCAGAAAACACTGAATGAGAATGGCTAGACTAGCCAGGAAAGGTTTAAATATTATAATTCAGGCACACAGTAGAAAAGCCCCAATATTTTCCTGAACTTCCCCTGACACTTTATTGTATGCAAAGTATTTCTAAGGGGCAACTTATTTAATTAGTTTAACTTAGTTGTTAAGCATACATGAAATGAGAGCCACTCACTAGGTCTATGAAACTCTAACGAGGAACTCTTCAGATAAATTTAAAAGATGATGAGTTTCTCAATACAATGCAATACAAATTTCACCGCCATTTGTCCTTCTCAGTCTCCATGTTATCAAGGTACAACAGAGCTACTCATGACGTGATCCACAAGGACGCAAAGACGCTTCTCAGCCATCAGGGTAATTATTTCAGTCTAAGTTTCCCCGCACAAAATCCAGCAGAGAAACACGGACTCCAGCAGCTTGGAACACACCGAATCTCTGCACTCAGTATCTAATCATGACCTTTTCAAAGCCCCATGTGCCAGCCCCGCTGCATGCGAGCTCTGGAGCTGTCTCACCAGCTCACTGCACTGGTTGCACCACAAACTCTGAACTTAGAGCACAGGTAACTGCTACTGAGGAAGGAGTTAACCAACAACAGGCCCTATCATCTCTGAGAAATAGCTACCCGAGATGCACGTAAATTTTGTAATATTACAGAAACCAGGATGTCTCATTGCTAATGTCTTGTGCCCAAGGCTGAAATGACACATTCCTAATATTAAAAGAAAAACAACAACAACAAAAAAAACCCACACATACTCAGCATGTCTTGTGAACCAATGCAGTACGTGTGGTTAAAAGGCCAAGGCTTCTGATACGATCTGGGCTCATCACCAGCTCTGCTGCCAAAACCACAGAATTCGGTTATATTTGCCAAGTCAGGAAATAATATTTTTCTGCCTTAAAAAGCAAAAGGAGGAGGCCCTCATACATGAGAAGGGCTATGGAGTGCAGAAACATGCCAGCCCATTCAAAAATAGGTTTCACTGTTGGGTTTCTTGTAGTCTCCTAATATTACACAAAAAGGAAATGGCTGCTGTTATCAGTGCTACTATGCATCATGTTAACAGCTCTATTTTTGCACTTACTATTGGAGCCGGCCAAACGAAATTTTTGTTGGTGTTTCATCCCAAATCATGAGGAAAAACATTTCCAAAACTTTACGAAGATTGAAAAATGATTCCCTTTAGAAAACACTAACTTCTCAGTTAAAAATAGTGGCTAATTCTGTTTCTGCTGCTTCAGTCGGAGCATGGAAAAGATGAAGCAGCACAGAGCAGGAGTGACCACTTTCAAAGTGATAATAAATCTCTAGGAGAAAGTATTCCTGAAGTCTGAAGTAATGGAAGAAGCTTCATTCGTACTTCCAAATATCACTACTCCTCTAGTAAACATGTGCACCAAGATTATCCTAAGGATAACTGAATAAACAGCTGCCATGCAATAACGGAGAGAGAAAACACTCCTGCCACTTGTACCACGTTCCAAAGGCTCCTTGTCCACAGACACAATCATCAGGCACTTGCTCAGCTCCTGTGCTGGAAGGACGGGGCTGAGCATGACACAAATGCCATCGAGATCACTGACGTAAAGAGATCACAGAGTTGCAACCTTACACCAATAAAATGCGCAAGTCGGGGCGCTAGCCCAGGAAAAAAAGTTAGAGATTCAATAATGCCCCTCATGTCAACTTTCAGGAATAAAGAAAAATAACTCCTGATACAGGGATCCACGGGTAACCAACAGCTATTCAGCCACACAACATTTCAAGATCAGGCTGTGTCCATCTATGAGTGTTACTCGATCTACGTAGACAATTACGGAGATCTATAGTTCAAGCTCCTTCCCTACCCTGTTTAAACACACACCCCAAACAAACTAAACCAAGGAGACAAATGTGTTGTCGCCATCAATCAGACATTTATTTACTTAGTGACGTTGGTCTGTTCCTACTAGAGGGCTAGGTCACACTTGCAGCTCCTGCAGTGCCTTCGGGGAACAGCGGTGACAACGGTGACTATTTCACCCATGAATCCTCCCTCCCCTGCGCGCGCTGCAGCTCGCACACCAAGGGCAGCACCGCAACAAACGCGAGGGAACTGCTCAGGCACCTCCGTGGGGGCAGTTTGACTGACAATAACAGCCTGCTGCCACAGGAATGACACCATCCCGGCTTCTATCCCTACGCCAGCTTTGGTGCTTGCTCCATCCCGCAGGAAGGCATTTTTCCCCCCACGCTAAAATGACAGAGTAGTTCTCCGCAGCCATTCTTGACTACTTGTCCTTTTACCGGATTTGTTTCCAGTTAGAGGCAGAGATAAACTGTTTTATCAGTGGATGGGCTGAGCACCAGAGGCACAAAGTCAGCAAAGGGAATGGCTTGTCCCTTCTGGCAACAGTGAGCCACTACATTGCATCAGCCTAGCACAGACTTATATATAGCCTACATTATACCAAAAAAAGAAAAAAAAAAAAAACACACACACAGACCCTCCACATTTCCCCCCTTCCGCTCCACAATATATGGGGGCAAGCAGAGGGCCAATGCAGCAGTTGCAGCACGGGGATCCTACCCAGTTTTCATTCTTACTAAGAGGCAGAAAGCAGCAGTGGGGGGACACACATCTTTAAGGCAGTTCAGTCCCCTCCCTGCATGTATCACTGAATTTAATGTGTAGTACAAACTGTGCTGAGAACATGCAAATTTCTTCTTTCACTTGCTGTTAACGTGCTATTGCCAAAAAGTTGAACATAAAACCAGGCTAAACTTTTTCACAATTTCATTTCCATCACCTTGAAGGATACTACTGTTTACTGTCCTTTACATAATAGCAGAGATGATTACATGCATCTGAGTCACCAAAAGCTATTTATAGTTTTCAAACTTCCTGCAGGTCAGTTTGGCTTGAAAAGTATCATCATTTTTGTTTCTTCCCCAATACAAGCAGGAGTTAACCTTAAACACAGCACACGTATCAAAAGTAATCAGTCAGAAAAATATATAATTCTGCTCAGTAACATTTTCTTGTGTGAAGTTCATCAACATTATCTGTGTGCTTTAACTTTTTTTTTTTTCTTCTCTCCTCCCCTCCACAGTAAAATGTGCTAGATTATTTTATGCAATGTTTATAGATTTTCTAAATTTTCCTCAGGCCCTATTAACATTCACAACTTCAGCTACTGAACCATCTGCAAATTTCATCATGAAGCTGTTTGCCTTTCCTTTGAGGTAAAAGGCTACTTAAGATCAGCTCTAATACCCTTCCTTTCAGTACCCCAGACACTTTTTCAATTACATTTTGCTAGGCCATCAGCTAGAATTTCACCTTCTAATAATAGTCACAAATACCCCCAAACTGACAGCACAGCAAAGCTATAGAGCAGACAGGAACCCAGCTTTTGAAATTTCAGTGAAATGCAAAAAGGGTCAAGCTAGATCACGACAGACATTTCCAGCAGCTAAGCTACTTGGAGAGCTTAACTTCTTAAAGAACAATTCTCACCCATCTTCACAGTCCTCTGTCCAACAAAAATATCGCACAGTAAGTAAAACCTAGCAAATTGACATACTCTGCTTTTACAGTATTTAAAATACTACTGTGCATATGTTATCTTCTTCTCAAACAGCAGCAGTACTGTATCAGTAAAAGTAACTTGGAGGTAAATAATTGACATTATACACAAAAACTCTAGACATCAAAAATTCTGAGTACAGCATTTAACAAAAAGTTTGCTACCATGATTATATTCTTTGGCCAAATGTTACACCATGTTAGGAAAAGGTTATTTTTAGGATTAATTACTTCTTCCAGGGTTTTAGAAACCAAGAAATTAGAAGTCTGCAAAGTAGCAGGCCATAAAATGCTAGAAAGAGCCCTTCAGGCAACGCTCTGCTGTGTTCCATTTCAGACAAAGGTAATCACCATTTGCAGATGCACAATGTTCATGACTGGAAATTTTATCGGTGTCCCTGCTATATACCACTCTAAGAAAAGACGGGGTCTCGCTTCAAACGCTGGACCACTTCCAGTATCTGGCAAATTTTAACGTGTATCCTTCGCTTGCCAAACATGAAAGCTAGCTGTCAAATTCCTCCAAGATATGATAAAGATGGCACTCGGGATTCAAACTCTCAGTTCTACAGAATAACATGGACAAAAGGTTTTAGGCAGGATATGATATGAAGCTAGGTTAAGCTGCACATGATGTTCCAACTTGAAGCATCTTTGATGAGAAACATTATTCTAAAGAGAAGACCATAAGCAATTGCTAAAGAATGTCAATTTTACGGAATATAAAACTGACTTCTCCTTTTCACCACCAGAATATTACAAAATGCTTTGAACTAGGATGAAAAGGAAGGAAAGCTCCAAACTCTTATTTTAACTTTCTGAGAAACAGTTTTGGTCAACTGCACACTTCAGAATGCAGTTTCTGACCCAGAGCAGAAATTGGATTGCTCATTCTTAAATGAACTTCTTGAGGTTTAAAATGGTTCCCGATCTACTAATAATGAAAATGCTGCATCCACACTGGAAAGATAAGTCAAGCTCTCAAATGTACTTGTCTTCCTTTCACTTTCTGTTCAAATTAGTAATTAAATCACATATAGTTGAGCAGGCTTTAGTTTTACCTGTTCTAGAGAAACCATCACCAATTACATTTTTGGCACTGAAAAGAATCAGACATTCAGCCTCAATCTTTTCCAACATAAAGCCTTAAAGTAGACTTATGTTCATCTCAAGGAAGCAGAAACTAATCCATAGTATATTTTACAGGTGTTCCAATGAATACAGTCTGCAAGACACTAAACTAAAGAAACTGCATACGGTTCTGCCTGTAGGAAAAGCTAGAGTGCCCAAGTGACAACAACATATATATGTACATACATGTCCCCCACCTCATATATATTTTTCTGCATACCTGTGATGGTTAAAGTTTAAACTCAGCCATAGCTGCAGCAGACTGAATGCCTCCCTTCAACAGCAGTAGACGCAGATAAGCCATATGGAACATGAAAGTTTCCCAAGTGTTAACAACCCAGCTACATAACACCCTTCATAATCTTTTAGAAAATCTTTAGCAAATATATTATCACCTACACTGCTTGGAACTCATCGCTGGCTAAGAAAATATTTCTCCAAACTCTGATCACAATTCAATAATAATTTTTTAAAAAGCGAGGGGGGGAGGGTCTTATGGTCTACTTGCCTATGCAATAACGTCAAAATGCTACCTCAAGCATTTTCTGCCCTGAATTTCTCCATATGGCTGCAAACCTAGAAAGGTTATCAGATAAACTACTACAAGGTCTTGCTACTCAACATAGCTTAGCATTATCAAAACAATAATTACAGACATTAATAGCAACTATCCCCAACAAAAACTATTAGTACATTCTAAGGATTGACACTATGATTAAAATTTCATTCAACTTTATAATGATAGGAACTGGCTACATTAATGTTTACTAAAATAAGCTTCAATTACATTTACTATTAGTATGAAAACAACATCTTACTTGGCCTAAAAAGGTGGCAAAATAGATAAACAGATAAAAGTATGAGTGGGTATATATGCGTGTGCACTCGTTAAACAAGTGTGTGCCTACAAGTGTAGGCCTACAAGTGTGTGCCTATCCCTTATTCCAGTTGATAACTGGAATGGGGAACATTAGCAAAACCAGTAAGTGAATATATAAGAAGGCTACTTGAAATCTCCAACTAATATAGATATATACATCAAGAAACAAAAACTTCTCTAGAAAGAGAATATTAAGTAGATATATTTCTATTTTTAGAGAAAGAATTAATTAGAACACAGAACTTTAAAGATACATGAATAAGTATTTCATAAGTCATGTTTTGAATACTGAACTTTTCAATTATGTGTCAAAGGAATACAGTTAATGTTTTTCTTTGCCTAACATTCACTTAGGGTGAATTATTCAACAGCTAAAGCACCTCTTTGAAGACTGTCCTCACCTAACCTGAAAGGGGGGATGGAAATCAGAGATAGAATCTGGCAAAGTACAAGAGAAAAGGCTGTATAAAAATCAGGGACACTGGACTCAGAGCAGGCTTTGTTCTGTACCATGGGTACATGTTAATATTGAAAAAAGACTGATTATGGCACATGTAATTTTTTTGTTCTTTTAAGCAAGCTGCTATACTCTAAAAGCCTTGAACTGTAAAATTCATGCAGAAACATGATTTAAAGTGGCATTGATTTGTTACAGTTAAGAACTTTTAGCAGGACACTGAGCAAGAGTTTTGATCTAAAAAAGTTTCTAATGGAGATAAGCAATATTGTTCCAGTAAAACATCATTTAAATGTTAGTATTCAGAATGTGGCCAATGAACTAATTTAATTGATTTTCTATTCCACACTATAAATTAAATCAGTGTAAGCTCCCACATCAAATATTACATCAGTGACATTAAAGAAATATCAAACTTATCACTGGAAAGGTAGGATAATCACACAAAAAAGCCATTGTCCATTGTATGCATATTGATTTATAAGCATTATGATGAACAAACGAGGACTATTAGAAGAATCATGGGTCTGCATTGTAAGAATTGTCAGCATAAACATCTCCTTTATTCAGGAGACCAAACAGTTGCCAAGAAAAACATACTGGGGGAAAAAAAATTAAGTTCTGTGTTTAATTCAGTGTTGAGACAGGCCACACTACCTTTCAGTAAAACCCTAGTAACACACAAACCACAAGCTTTATCACGCAGATAAAAAAAAAATTTCATCACAGCTGCACATCAGGTATGAGACAAGGAGGTTTTAAGACAGAGCGAAGCGATAAGCCGATCCTTAAACCGAAATCCCGCCTTGTCTTCTTCCATGGAAACACCACGGTTTAAGGACTGATCTCTAAGATTACTCAAAAGCAAAGCATTAGAAGCTTTTTCAACAGAAACACAGCATGTAAACAAGACAAAAAGCAATGAAAGTTACGTAGTTGGTTGTCTTTTCTGAACACCATTACTGAGGGGCAGAAGACAAGCAGGAATGAAGCATCGCATAGACAACACTCTATAGGATCAGCGACCAAGGGGGCTTCTACAATCCTTTCAACGAGGTGGGTCGTCATCACAGGTAGGCAGGATTGAGGCAGGGGACGCTATCAACCAACCACATCTAGGAGCTCAAGTCAAAATCCCTCAATGCTGAAATGAAGTACCATGAGAACAGCTATCATCTATGGTACTGTGGTTCCAAGAGCTACATTCTTCAGGGATCTAATCCTCACGTGCATAGCTCAAACTCACACTAGCAACTTTTATGAAATAAAAGCAAAGTTGTTTTTTTTATGGCTATTTTCATTAGCTTTGATTCTTAGGAATGTGTTAACCAGTGGGTTAGAACAAAGCTACTTTCTCTGATCCTATGCAGCTGTATTGCAAACAAATACATGAACACAGAGCCTTCAGAGCCCTTTACTTTGGGAAGGAAAGGACAAATGAGGGGTGGGATGCAGAAATGGCTCCAGTAAACCCTTGTGAGACAAGGAAAGCCAGATGCAAGGCAGATTTTTAAGCAATCTCTCAAAACAGTCTAACTTATTCTCCTGTAAAAATATACCTTCATTTTATCACCATCTAAAATATCTGATACATTTTAATTTACAGCTATTTATAAGGCACTGTGAACCTTAATTTTGAACCAATTCATTTGGACTATCTGGAATTGACCAGGACTTATAACACCAATGAAGCAGAGGGAACCTTGAAATGGAAGTCAACACTTATTTAGAAATCACTATATATTCTCTCACTTTCTGCAACACAATTTTATTATTATCAGATGAAAACAGTTGGCTCTTTCCTCTGCAAAACTGCCACAACTTTTCCCTGTGACTTTTTTTTTCTTTAAAAGTATATTAGAATTACTTGCCAAGGTCTGAAAAATATTTACTTATATTTTGTAAATCTACCATTCCACTTGGATATGGTTATCCTTAAATTCATAAGCTACATATTTTAATACTTA
>JAUBNY010001079.1:479315-492371 GCA_032275445.1 Crypturellus soui
AGAATCAATTAGGTAAACTGTCCATAAATATACAAAGCCCTTCAGGTAAACTGTCCATAAATATACAAAGCCCTTCAAGTAGACTCCATCACTGAAGAGTTAAAGAACAGCAAGGAGGACTAAAAGAAAAACCAAGACAATATATTATAAAAAGATGAATCTTAAGGTGGTTGAAAGATAATTGGCCTATTTTCAGCTACATGAAATAGCCAAGAATCCGAATCAGGACACCAAATAGGCTCAGTTCATAATCAATTTGCCTTACTGAAAATCTCTTCCATTTAAACTACATATTTGACATGAAATATTATATCAGAGACATTCCTTCTGAACCTGTAAGGCTTCTCTGTCTTTAATATTCACCCAGCCAAGTGCCATTTCATGTAACGGCTGCCTAGACCTGATAATCATCAGGATTAGTCGAGGATCAGAGACTATATATAAAGCTGGACATCCAGAACTGCAATTGTGAGTTCTGATGTACAAAGTATACACACACACAATTTACTACTCTGATTCTGTTTGTAATTGAAGACTGCATCAAGCAGCCTCAGTTGCTTCCACTATTAGATGGCTGAAGTAGACATCACAACATAAACAGTGTCAATTATTTAAATCTGCTAGAAAAAGTGCTAGAAAACAGCACCCATTTCACACCCTGTTGGATCCCTTCCATCTATACTGCCTTTGAGCTCATCTCTGACAGAAGCCTACCTAAGAAGGTCCGAGTTGTAAAGGAAACACTTAAATGGCACACAAAGTGCTTACATGAAGTCAGATACAAATGACTTCTTTCAAGGCACAGTCTACGACTGCTGCCCTTTATTAACAGCACTATTTTGGTAAGAGCAGTCACATCCCCCTAAAAAACTCCGATACTGCTTGTAGCACTGGTAGAAGTGCACTGCACTTGCACTGTATCATACAGGTTCAGAGACCTAAGGCAAATTTGAGCTTGGAGAGATCAGCGGTTAAAGGTGGGGTTAAAATCCTGCATGTGAAACGATTTATTTATGTTCATGTCTGAGTAAATATAACACCCTTTTTATTCTTGTTCTCACACAGCTGTACTCAAGAGTGTACAGTTAGCACACAAGGAAGACTCTGCTCTCTCTTCGATTCCTTTCTGACAATAAAGCACTTATCTCTGTGCAAAACCTATAGGCTTACTTACCTACACAAACAATTCCCATCCACATACTAAATATATCCTTGAAATATATCCATTTAGCCCCAAATACCAAAACCTCAAAAGATGGTTGCTTTGTTATTTCATAATTCCCTATTCTATTCATTCTATGTAAACTGTCTGTCAACATATGGTATGAGTAAATATATATATAAAATACAAAGTAAACCACTGCCAACCAACACACAGTTTACATGCAAATTTGAAGAATCTCCTGCAGTAAACCCTAACTCTGCTCAACCTATCAAAAAAAATTATTGCGAAGTACTCCTAGCCTTCAGGACATTGAAATTCCCTCTTTTACATGCTGACTTGAAGACTTGAAGCAGCTGAAGCAGTAAATATTGACAGCTAGCTGGCAAACAGCAGAGATACCAGTGCTTGCAGTCTCCAATTTCACCTGCATCAGCAAAGACAGGGCCTGCAAGGGTCAGTCTAACTAGGGCCTAGCTTGTTCATCTCTTTTATTGTTGCCTTTGTCCATCTTAAAAAGCACTCCTCTTTTCCCTCCATAAGGCTGAAGTGCCTTTGAACATACCCAGTTTCGTACATCACCTTAAAAACCTTCAATTATCTATTAAATATCCCTGCAACATTTAGAAATACAGTAATTAATCTCTCCCGCTACAAAGCTTATTGCAAGAAACTAGTCTAAGCATAGAGTTCCATCCTTTCATGCTATTATATAGTTCAGTTCATTTTCCCCTTAATGATGCTTTGCAAGTTTTGCATATTGGACTAAGTTAATAATTTGCACACTGCTTAACAAAAACTACAGAAAAGTCAACTTAGAACAAACCTATGGAGAAGCTATATACTGATTTATGAGATACTCCTGACAGCACAAGAAAAATGAAGTAGCAGCATAGTGGTTTTTAACTAAAAAACTATTACTGGAGACCAAGTTCCACTTTTCTCTTAGTTCTCGTATTCTCTAGTGTGCGACAGGACTACAGACGCAGTCAGGAAATGCATTCACACTTGCTTAAAGAAAAAAAGGAAAGACGGATTACAAAATTGTGTTGCTGTCTTCCCATGGCAGGAGGGAGGGAAAAGAAGGAAGACAGCTTTACAGCAATTTGCCCTGCAGTTCACCCAAATTGTGGATACACCATTTCTTTTCAGCTAAATTCCATTCTGCTGCACCCAGATGAGCAGATTTTAAACTAAGATTTCAAACAGTAAGAATCCTTAGTGTATCAAAAACCAGTGCATTTTACTTGTACTGCAACAGACAAGAAACATCAAGTCCAGTCTAGTTCTCAAAGCCCTAGGTCATGACTTCATCTGAAGCTAAAATTGAAAGGCTTTTTTTTTTTTTTTTTTTTTTTTTTTTTTAAGGAATTTGCCTGCATACAGAATCATTATTTCCTCCTGGATATAGCTTTACTGAGGAAGACTTATCCTGAATGCTCTAAATATCTTCTACTATCAAAGGGAAGGTATGAATAAAACAAGCTTATCTTCTGCTTCTATCACTTCAGTACTTTCCATAACGCAGTAATCATAACATGTTAATCACACCAATATTTGTGGAATTTTTTGCTTAGAGCTTCTTGCAGATTCTCCTTCCTCCTTGTCTAGTACCGAAGGTACATTAATTTTGAAAGTCACATGCGATTAAAAACATTAACAGAGCTTTTCCACATGCGAGGCACTTACCCCTATATGCATCATTTACTCAAAAAATGCAAGTCCTTTGGCAGTCTCCACAAGAAAAATTATCACCTAAAATCTTAGCCCACCACAAACGCGCAGCTCAGTAATAAGCAAGCATGCAGGAGTTCTGTCCATTGCACAGAAGTGCAGCATCTAGAAAGCAGCAATGCATCGACTTTTGTTTAAATAAGAGTGAACACAAATTTCTGATTTTAAGTTTTTAGTGTTACCAAATCATCCCATTTCAAGATCTGCAAACTGTCAGGTTGGGCATGGACAGGAAAAGGTCCTCAGGATATCCAATAAATCCTCATGCTTGAGTTTTATTTGAATAACTGGCTTTTCCTAATTCTTTCAGTAGGTGCAACTAAAAAAAATATATATATATTGCTCAATTTGATACTAATAATCTCTGCGTAGACTTTGCGTATAGGGGTGAGGTGGCTATCGCATCTCACTGTGTGTTTCCTTTTAAAGGAAGTCCAAGTTGGCTTTAGGGAAGATGCTCGTCCTTCCCTAAAGTTGGAAGAAAGGCATTAAAAAGCAGAAGAAAAAAAAGCAGAGAAAAAAAGCAGAGAAAAGGTGTCATAGAGAGACACAGAAAGAGTTAACAAGGTTTACCTGTAATGAGCTCACAACTGAATTTTATCCATTTCAATGCCACAAAGTGTGAAACAAAGATCTGCAGAGTGTTTTTAACTTAGTGGGTTCAAGCAGACATTAAAGAAACTCAGCTTCATTCACTTTTGAAGAGGTCACAAAACAAGAAGATCTTTCAAGGATACACCTGGTATTCTGCAGCTCTCTAAAAGCAAAAAATAAGTTAAGCATGTAAGCACAAGATTCAGTTCTTGGAACCAAAAATGTTTTTAGGAGATACAATGAATAACAAGTCCTATCAAGGGAATGCAATTACTGTGTCTGTCCACAGCACCGACAAATACACTGCAAAGAAACTAGAGCTTTCCATAGAGGTCTAAGTCCTTAGCTGGTTCCTCTGCAGTATTTCAAATCCACTCTGCTACAGTTAAAAATGCAAATTCTAAGGAAATTTTGCTGATTTCATATTGAAGTCACTTGGGTGAAATGATTATTAGTGTTTCAAAACAAGACCAAGAAGATTGTTCTTAGCTTCCGAAAAACAACTATATTCTGCAGGCCTAGGAAACAACAGGTAGATTAAGGTATGTAATTCTGATGCCTGAGAGCATAATGTTTTATGGAATATTTTCAGCTCTCTGTTCTGTTCAAGTCAGCTTGATGCTGCTTATCTATGTGTGGCCATAAAGCACTCAAATGAAAGCCAGTTGGGCTTCCTCACAATTGTTCTAAATTCTACCACAATTTCTCTCTCAGAAGTGGAGAATTTCATAGAAAAAGCCTCCAAGGTAGAAGGATCTTACTAGTCCACAATCATACACCATCCAGAAGGCAGCACCTAATATTCAGCTCACAAAAAGGAGAGGAAAAAGAAGTTATCATGCACACACCACACAAGTTAAACCACAGCTGAGGAAGCAGGAGGTGTTATCTGCCTGTAGCCCAGTCTCACCAGCAAGTGACTCAAGCCTTCACATATGAACAAAAGCATTCAGAGCCCACGTGAATTTTACAGCTTGAGAAATACAAACATGCAATTGCATAAATGCATTACTGCAGATTCAGGACTGTACCTGGAACTTGGTACATAGACTCCAGCTAGTACATTTTTATTTATATGGAAGAATGAATTATTATTCATTGCTGAGAGGTAATACCAAGAAACTAGACATATATTGGCATTGTCAATATTTATAGTAGTTACAAAGTTACGTACCAAGATTGGATTCACAATTTCAGGTTTCATTTAAAAATTCATCTTTAGCCACCAAGGAGGAACAAACTGTGAATAATAGCAGCTTAAAAAATATATATAGGAAAAAATAGGGAAAGAGTTCAAATACTCTTGAATTTTCAGTTTTCTTTTCACCTGACATGCAGGCACCATGCTTTAATATCCCAAAATTATATTCGGTTTCCAAACTGAGTCTCTACAGACTGTTCATTTTTCTTCAGTTAGCAGAACTCTGAAAATATTATTCAGGTAAATTGTAACTTTTAACAATTTCACTGTTTAAATTCACATGCATAAGATCATAGGGTTACTAAACATATGCATGCTAAATATATCACATGGAATCATGTCAGCAATTCAGTTCTGTACAAACCATTCATATTAAATTTCTCCTGTAAGTGGGAACAAGAGTCTAGCTCGGCTACTGCAAATATAGGAAGAGGCCTCACATTCCAGAGAACCATGTGAAGGAAAAGGCTAAACCAACAGAGAACTAAGTGTGCCAGTGCTGCTTTAACCCACTTACTATTTTAAACACAAATAAATGCAATCCTTGCATTTAAGTCATCTATATTATGTTAAGATTCAAGACTTCCCATATTAATTGGCTTGTCTTGACTTTCCCACTATGCAGATTTAAGAAGGTCAGAACAGTTTTTGAAGTATAAGATTAATGAAATCCAAATCAGGACATATTATTAAATGAATATTATATAGAAAAAATGAAAATCTTGGTATACAATATCAAGGTACTGGAGATACCTTACTGGATTATTGTATTTTCTGACTACATAAAAGCTTCTAGAACACATTAAATAAATTCCACTGCCTACTGTCCAACACTTTCATAGCAGAAGTTCTCAATAAGATATACTAACATATCAAAGAAACATTGTCACTATATTGACACATATAGACAGACAGAGTCTGGTATATAAAAAGTACAAACAAATGTGAATTATCAAAATTAATATAGTACACACTATAGTATAAAGCGTATTAAGTGAATATAGTGGAATTTTTGTTCAGCTGTTACTATCTTTATGTCATACTGCTCCAGGAAATGCCTAACTTGTGGGAGAAACAAAGGCAAACTCTTCTAAAAGCTGCCTACAGACTAAGAGGGGGAGGATTCAGATAATACGTTTAATGGCTTCACACCAACTGGACTGTCTTAAAGAACATGAAAATAAAAGGGGAACAGATTAGATTGCTGACATCAAGGGCGACTAAAAAAAAAAAAATCTGCATTTTGTTGGAAGACAACACACCAATCTTTTTCACGAAGGTACAGAAAAGTCTAACTCAATAAACTCAAATGATGAGGGGTAAGAGTGTAACCACGATAATCTTCAGCATCAAGGCTGCAAGGAGGGTCACACAAGGTTAAAACGATCAGTTGGTAACTGAATTACCCAGAAAGAAGATGTCATGGGCATAACAAAAGAACATGGAGAGGCAAAGGTGCACATATGCTGTAATGAACCGTTTTAGACAATGCTTTAAATTAGTTTGTTGTGTAATCAGAGCAATTCACCCAATCAGCCTACAGAGAACACTAGCAAGTTGTCAAGTAACACATTGACAACACCAAGATACAGAGCATCACATTTGACAGATGCATTACAACACTTGCAATTTTAGTCAGTCAAAGGTTAGGAACAAACTATGTTTAAAATCCACAGTACTCTCTTAATATCTTGACTGGCTTTCATTTAGACATCAGAAATTTTGCAAACTTAACAAGTCTTATCACTTACATCCTCAAAAAACTTTTGCATGAAATTCTGGACTAAGACACTCTACTGACACGTTTCCCATCTCACAATCCTCAGAAATAAACCAGTAGCTAGGGGACCAGACTGTAGGCACCAATCCACCTCCATAAAATTGGACACGTTTTCTTAACAGGACTAGAGAAACATTTCTGTTAATAAGGGACAGAATGTGTATCTATGTATCTACCACATAAGCACATGATTAAGTTATTTGTTCAAACAGCATCAAATTGACTAAGTGCTAAAGCTGACAGCACTTTGCCTACAGTTTTTGTATCGAATCTGGGACACCTTTGCACCTACAGGTTTCCATGCAACTGCTGGTAAGAATTTCCCACACCCACTCTCATGGGAGTAGAGAAATTGTCATTACAAAGAATAAAAAACCCAAATCTTCATGTATTTTAAAAACTGTGGTTCACCTCTGTATAATTGTCAAAAATGTGAGCCTAGCTGAATTATATTCCAACTGTTTACTTCCTGCTAAACTTGGCATTTCGCAAATACTTAAGCCAACATTTCCTTATGTGAAACACTCAAACCTGTTTTTACTTTCCATCTTCTCCAAAAAACAATTACCATCTCGATAACTTAAGAATTAAATATTACTCTCACCTGCTGTTAGTAAACTTGCAGCATTGGAAAATAAAAGCAATGCACCAGCACATGAGAAGTAAACAACTTGTAACATATCTAGACCAATTTGATATCCAAATGGATTCCTTCTGAAAAAGACAAGTTCCATCAGCAAGCAGAAAAGCTAACTTGGTCTAGGCACAAAAAAGTAATTAAATAATGAACTAGTAAAATAACCTACAATATGAAGAACAATCTAGGAAATGGGAACAACAAATAAAACTTGTCTACAAAGGCCATGTTCCTTATTAATAAATTTTACCAATATATTAACAACTGAAATACAAGTGTTTATAAGTCAATACTATTGAGAATATTCCAAAAGAGAAAAGTTATAGTCCCACAGAGCATTTGAAGCACATTTTGACTGAGAATAATAAATGTTTAATACAGACAGCATTTTACAACCACTGACCTTAGTTTGCCAGTAAATTATACACAACTATTTGATGCACATGACTCTTACTTCAGAGAGAAACAAACAAAACAAAAACAAAACAAAACGCAAAAACACCTACCTAATATTACAATCAATGAGAAAAAAAATAAAAGTGGTGAAAAAAGTTTCTCACTTATTTGCAATTCCTCCCCTCCCCCCTAAAAAAATTAGAAAGGATATACAGCTCGTCTGGCACATTCAGTCTTTCAGATCCTCACACCTACAATTATACACAACAGTGCTTCAACTATTTACATCACTGCATTTTAGACAAACTGTGTGACACACCACACCTTATCTGCAAAAAAATTGTTTTCCCTGTCACACTGACACGGAACAGCACAAGAGATTGCTGGGCTGCGCTCACAGGCAGGGAGAGGAGATTAAGGCCCTTGCACCAGGGTCAGAACATAATCAATCAACTTCAAAGGCCAGGCAAGGCCCCACACCAATTTTCAATTTCCTCTGTGGCAAAACAGCTCAACAAGGCAAGGTTTGGCAGGGAAAGTAACATTTGGTACAAAAGAAACTGATTAGCAGACAGGCTTTGGGGCACAGAAGTCATCCTGAACAAAGAGGAGGAGAAAAAAAAAATCAGTACAGGTTAGGAACAAGAGTTCTTAATTTAAAGTCTCAGACATCAGTTGGAGAATAGAAAATGAATGCAGAAATACAGCATTCTAAATAAAATAATAAAAAAAAGTAGTTAAAAGTAATCTGTCAAGTATCCTCTCTTGCTATTTAAGAAAACTAAGGTTTTCAGACAGTCATGCATCCATTTGGTCAGGCCAGAGTACAAACTACCACTGGCATCATCAAACCAGTATCAGCACCACAAGAGCTTCACACTGGATTGTTCCGAAGTCTGTCACACATAGAGATCAAAATAAAGCTAAATCTTCATCCGACTTGTTCTTCTGATTTGTTCATGGCTGTCTGACTCAAAGATTTCTTCTTAGAACAAAATCAATCTAGAACACAGATTGGGGAGCTACACTTTACTGAAAGCCATAAACTTCCTTTCAGTCTAAACAGACAAGTTAAATATGCAAAAAAAAAAAATAGGATTTAAATTTGTCACACAATAATTGTGAAGAGTGTCAAGTCTACTTTTGAAGTATTACAGCCATTTTTACAAAGCAAGGCCTATCAAATCAATTTAATAGTCTCAAACATATAAAACTACCAAAACACATTTAATAAAGAAACCTAAGAACAACCATGCACAGACTGCCATTTTCTTCACTGAAATATATCAAATAGTTTTAGTAGACTTCTGCTAAAGATAAGAACAAGAGCTGAAACAGGAATTCACAACTTTAAACCACACGAGAGCATGTGATAAGACATATCCCCCCTTCAAAATGCAGGTGCATTGCCATCCAGTTCTCGTTAGTGAATACACTCTTAATTGAGCATATTAACTCACTTTCTCAAAGATTTCAGAGATAATAAATACCACGTTCAAAAAGCATTCTACATTATGAAGCAGTTCTGTCCCATTTAGATACTACAATTAAAGAGCACTTTCTGATGCCGTGAATTTATAGGTGGTAGGGGAGAAAAACAAAATGCTTTCACTGTGTATTTTAACATATCATTCAGCTATGTAGTTACACTAAACTAACTAGTTTAAAGGTAGTCTGCATACCTCTATCTACACACAAATTGCAGTCACACCTTTAATCACTATATAGCTACACCTTTGATCTAGGAGGGGATCTGAGGAATTCTAGCTAACAGACTGAAGGACTATTTTCCTGAATTTGGTCTCTAATCTGGAAGACAGATCTAGCAGGTAGTATTTTTCCCATCGTATGTTGTTCTGTCTAGTAGTTCAGCAAGTCTTTCAGATGCGAGCACTATTAAGATAAGCAAGGAAGCTTCTGTATATGAAATACAAGCAGAGCCTGCAAACTTGTCACATTTCCAAGCACACTGCACAGACATACACAGTACAGTGATCTACGGTCAGGATGAAGAAATTCACCATTCTTTCAAGACATTTTAGGAGATTTTATACATAATTTGCATCAGACTAACAAAACAGTGCTAGAACCTAGACACAACTTTCCTCCCAAACTTATAAAAAATGACAGACATCTTCTTGCATTATCCAAATGACTTTAGACCTCTCAACCACAGCATCTTCCCATGGCCAGAATATAGAACCAGGACAGATAAAAGGACTGAAAGACACTAACAGGCACAGTATCTGCAGACAAAGTCAGGGAGAACTGTTGGCAGGGTGCCCAGAGGCCTGTTGACTGAGCTGGGTAGGTAGATTACATGCTCCCTCTTCTACATCACTGACTTGGAGCCAGAACTCCTTTTACCTCTTGGGATTCAGCCCTACAGGTTCAGGGCTTCCAAACTCATCGGGGCATTCTGGAAATTAGAAATGCAGCTACATTCATTAGATTGCACTTCAAGAAGGGGATTCAATATTTACTGTAGCTCTCAAATAAAGCTGCACAGTTTTGTAACGAATGACTGTAGAAATGTTCTCTAAACAGTGATAATACAATTAAGCATCACTCATTTAGACAGATATATTACTTGGATTTGACTCAGACTGTCTCCTATATCCAAAATAAGAATTTAATGATCCAATTTAGTATGGGGTAAGGCATAGGAGAATTAAAAAAAAAAAAAACCACTTAAAAAAAAAGCTTTTGCATAAGCTTTCTGACAACAAAAAAGCCATTTTTTTCTCCCTTCAAGAAAGGAACTACTAGCACCTTTCAACATGCTTGACCAAGTATGATTATACAGTTTTTTGTTGATGAAACACTAATTTTACCATTCAACACTATTCAAGTACTCTAAAGGAAGCATTTGTGTACTAGTCTTCCTCTCTTAATAACCTCTCTATTATATTTCCAAGACACAAACTTTAATGGTGTAACAAGGAACAAGCACACAGGCAATGATGCCAGCTTACAGTAATTTTATCTAAACAGATCTAACAGGTATCTGTGGGGGGCATGGCAAGAAACACCAGAATAAGATCTACATAACTTATACCTCTGCTAGGGCAAAGGGTGTTGCTGCAACAGCGAAACGACTTCACCATTAAAACCTCATTGTAAGCACAGTTAATGAACATGATGGGGAAAAAGGAAAGCTGAGAATCAAGCATTACAAGAAACACACAATTCAGTTCAAAGCCGACTTCCATCTCATCTGGTTTGAAAGTTTCACCAGCATAATCTCATTGTAGTAGATTGAGCCATACTTGGTACCAGTACCAAGATTTCATGATCACATCAAGTAATACAAGTTTCACTTCCTGATCTTCAGTTGGATTATAAGGCTATCTGTATATGTAAAAGGACTAGCGATGCCAGCAAAATGAAACTAAATTAGTTAAAAGTTAACCTATATGTAGGACTCCCAGAGTTGCTGCCATATATTGGAAGAGTCTTGGAAACTGTCCAGCACAGTTGAGACTTCAACGTATAGAATACAATTTAAAACACTAGTTTTCTTACTGCTGTCTCATGGGTGGAAGTAATATACAAAATTAATAATTGGAAGTGAATTCAACCACTATAATAAGGAGAATTTTTTCAACATTTTATAGAGTCCAAGTTATCCTTTCAGAGACTGTTTAGCTAGTCTTATACACAATAAAAACATTTCTCAAAAATCTCGCTATAGAGTTTGAGAATGAGAAATTAGAAAAACAGAACATGAAAGTGTCTTTTTGGAAGTCTATTTTAGACTTCAAAAATGAACAGATTTATCAATCCAAAACTAGAAACAAACAAAAAGGCTAAAAAAAGACACTGAAGTATTTTACATGTTGAAATAATTGAATATTTTCTGCTTACATTCCAGAGCAGACAGTTTTGTTTTTTTTTATACCCCACATCAGCTACTGAGCAGCTGAACATTCTGACCAAATAACTATTTGTATCACACTAAATTCAAGCTCTAAGAACATGGCTACTTGGCACTTATTTTTACTCTTTTTCATAAAGAGAATTATAATATCAAAATAAGGTGTCTTTCAGAAATGACTGAAGTACATTAAAAGCAGCATCTTGAATGTACTTCATGCTAAATTCCTTCTTTTGCATAGTAAAAAAAAAAAAAAAAAGAGACAAAATGTATTCTAGTCACTTCAACATCATAGAATCTACAATTGCAGCGCTTAATCTCTTCTAAAAGCATATATTTTAAATTCAGAGTCTACCCTTAAGAATTAACGCATCTACAACCATCTTTGTCATTAATATATGTGTTTCTTTCCTTGCCCATATTTGTGTTTGGGTCAAAGAGAACTAATGGAACAGGAAAGATAACTCAATTACAAAAAACAGTATAACTCACATACACAATTTCAAGTAAGTTGACGCATTAATGGCAGGTCTACATTCTAGAGAGATTGAGCTAAGATGAGAGTGCCATTTCTCAAATGAAAAGGATGATAAACCAAGTTAGACACACTCAAACCTCTGGAACTGGTTTTTGTATCTTCATTCTCTGTTACCTGCATCTTAGTTGCAACAACTAAAAAGAAGTTGCATTCTATTTATTTTAATTGGTTAAATGAAAGCTGTAAATCCCTACACAGGTGGGCTGAATATTCATGTTCAAGGTCCTACTATATCCTTTCAAAAAATTCCTACCCACTCCTTCCTTCCTCCCCAAAACAAACGTCCCAAACACGATCTGTGTGGGTGCACTATATGAAATGCAATGATGACTGCTGGGCTAGCTGCCCCTTTACAGTTGTGAGATTGCTGGCAGAGCAGACTATTTTAAGATAAGCTAATTATGCCAGTGAAGCATCTTGGAAGCCATTAAGATTAAGCAAGAGAGACCATGAAGAATTAAAAGAGTGAAGAATTAGATAAGACAGTAGCAACAATCAGAACAGTAACTTTAGGTACCTAAACACTCATTTTCTCCTGCTACTTATAGTCGTAACAGACACAAAAAGAAACTATTCACATCAAGGGTTCTTCTTCCTTACCGCTTCAGAAAATTAGTCATTCAAGTCTTAATATTAGAAGACCAACACACCAGAAGTTACTACAGGTCTCTGTGGCTTGCTGGTAGGCATTATCTACATGCAAGCAAGACAGAGCTACAAAAAGAGGTGTATTTAAAAAAAAATAGATTTAAAGCAAAATCCTCAGCTCATGTAAGTAAACTTCTTGCACAGGAAGCATTCAACAAGTTTATCTGATTACCTTCTCATTAACATGCCATGAGAGGAATATATGATGGAACAGCAAGCTAAAATCTCATTTGATACTAGTCTGCCAGTAACTTAAGGAATATAATGGTATCATGGAGAGGAACACTGTGTAACCCATACATACAAATACACCAAAATAGTCAGGCAGGTTTCATTACTGAAGTGCTCTGTCTTCAAAACATCAATGCAGGGGGTGGAACGTAACAGAAAAAGGGAGAAAGGATGTAGCCTGAACAAGACATCTAAAGAATACAGAATTCTTACCTTTTTTTTTTTTTTTTTTTTTGGGGGGGGGGGGGGGGGGGGTGG
>JAUBNY010001079.1:502129-527632 GCA_032275445.1 Crypturellus soui
AAAGGGAGGACGAGGGAGAAGAGATCTATTCCATCCATTTATACATATTTCATTTATACATAACTTCAGTGGGAAAATTCCTTCCCTACAACTGTTTAAACAATTGCTTTGCTGAAGACAGCAGCTAAACACCTTGAGTTTGGGTTTTTGATGAAATTCTTCTGCAAAATTTACTTCATGCTATCTGTCAGGACAGTGCTAGACCTTCCATTAGACAAAAATAATCAAATTCATACAATGAACAGCTACTATGTTCCCTGCATGCTTTTTTTGCACCTTAAATAACCTATATAGGAGTTAGGAATCACTAACCAATACAGACAAGAGACTCCTAAAAAACAGAAACTGGGTGGGGCGGGAAAAGGCCTTCTGGAAAGATAAAAATACATTTTCCTTTGCAAAAATCTTAGTTACAGAATGACTCCGGAAATACTCATGCAACAGTTGAACATAGAAGCATCGCATATGTAGGAATCTTTATAATTTAAGGCCTTTCCTACATCACAGGGCACTACTATCCCTCTACATCAATGTATTGAGCATAAGCGTGTTCTTCCTCTCCTATTCCTCTGATGATCCGAACACCTGCTCATGTAGCCACAGCCTTTCTATAGCTGTTTTTTTTTTATTACAGTCTTTCAGCTTAGAAAACTTCCACATTTTTAGTGTTTGCACCTGGCATGCCCATAGGTGACAACCACTTTCTCCCAAGTCTTCTGTACAAATAAACACGTCAAGCTGTTCTAGTCTCCTAAGACAGGCTCTCCAGTCTCCTGGTCTTTTCAGTATGAAAACAGCTTTGCACCTGTTGCAGTTTTAGTTCACAGATGATGAATAAGGAGCTATAAGTATAAACAGTAATGCTAAGAGCTCTCCTAAAAGTATAAAAGCAGTAAAATCAGATTTTTCCATCTTCTAGGTGCAATTTCTACAGATTTCATTAGTGTACTTTCACTGCTCGTCCGCATCATTGTAGAATACTAAATTCAGAGGAAACACTTTTGAATTAGGAGGTCCCTAAACTCTAATTTACTGGAGGCTTGGAAGGCTACATTCAGAAGTATTATCATGCTTGCTTCTTATGCTTTTCAAGTACTCTGACCACCAAAGGAGACAGGATATGGGAGAGATGGAGTTGCTGATTTTTAATCTGATGCAAAGTGCCCAATTTCCATCATAGCCTCGATTTTTTCCAAAATCTGTAATCTTTTCCAGACCCTTATATCATAAATTGATTTTCTATTGGAAATTTATTTACTGGCTTCTAGCTTACTTTAACAAAAAAACAAAATGAATGCTGTTTGTCCAACATTAAAGAATGCAGAAATGGCCTAACATCTTAGATGCCTCTAATATTATTATTATAAAGTTAACAGAGAACCTGATGCATGCAGACTTAGCCTACTAGCAACAAAGCTAGCAGTCTGTGGGACAAAAGCACTTTGCCTACAATGAAAAAAAACAATTCAGAAATTAAAGACATGAAAAAAAACTGCGGCTGTATTTCCACTGTATACAGGCTGTGATCAGCAGTGTCTCTTCCTGATAGTCTAGCATCTTACTGTGCCTCTCTGCCAGCATTTGAAGCAATTTCTATATTTTCTATTTCTATAACAGACTAAGTGCTTACATAGCTCAGACGCCACCGTGTGGCATGCAATCATTCTCCCCATGGACAAAAAGAAGCTTTTTTTTGCCTTTGCAGACCCCTGAAAAAAATCCTTAAAGCCATGTTGTTACATACAGCTTTCCATGCAAAGTGCTGATGACTCCTTTATTTCAATAGTGCAGGTAGTTCAGACAGACAGTTCTATACAGGCCAGGCAGTAAGTGCTTTCTTTCCAGCTCAGGCTGCAACCTCATCCCCTCCAAGAACAAAATAAGCTAAAGCTTGCTTTGATTCAAGTAAGACTTCCATATTCAGCTGGAAAGCAGATAACTTCCATGAAGGGAGGTTCTAAATACACAGCGTACAACCGAAGAATGCTGAGGTCTGCCCCACATACTGCAGTTCTTATTATAGCAGGTTTCTTTAGAGATAATGTCAACACTCCCCATGCACAGTGCACTGCCCTTCACTATGGAAGTGACAGATTGCACACACTAAAAGGCTCGTGGGCTACTACAAAACAAGAGAAGCCTAATTAAGCCAACTAAGTAAAGTAGAAAGCCATATAAATACCTTTGATATAAGTTTTCTACAAAAATGTATTTTGCACTGTGAATTGATCTCTCCATCATTCTTACAGAGGAAATCTACAAAATAAAATTATAGTCACTGACCAGTTCACATTTCCCAGCACACTCGCATCTTTTCAAGCTTATATGGCAGAGCATGTCTTTTCCATTACAGAATACATACACTTTCGATTCTTCCAGCTCTTGTGATTAAAAAAGATCACTTTTGGGGGAAAAAAAAATGAAAAACAAATTTTATTATTATCACTTATGGTCATTGCGTTATTAAGCACCCACATAACTAAATTGTTATCATAAGCAAGTTTCAGAAGTAGCTGCAGAAGCATCTGATCCAGCAGCTGAAGGTATTAACTAGGGGAGGAATTCGAAGCTCTGCACAGGTATGAAGCAGACGTTCCACGTCTCCCTGAGCGTGTGCTGAGAACATCAACATTGTCTTTGGACTACACAAATTCACGCTCACTATCGAATCAAAGAATTAAACTAAATAGCATCTTACTTTTTGAATACAAAGTTAAAGAAAATATTTATTACCCACAGCTGCACCTTACTAGCTCAAGCATTTTAATTAAAAGAAAAAAATAGTTAGTTACCATTGGTCTGGTATGCTGTTCCAGCATGGTAAGCTGTATGTATGTCTGTAATGTTATCCCCCATCTTGATGCATCTTGGTACATTAAGCCCTGGGGTTAGGGATAGAAAGCAAAGACAGACAATTTTTTTATTAGGTTGAACAGAGGAGAAAAAAAAGTTGTTTATTTCATAAGCTCTTGCACTACAACAGAATTGCTATAAGTAGCAGAATTACTAAAGCTGCTGATATCAGAACTGACAAGAATTAAATAAATCATTTGCTTTCCTCAAAGCACATGTGAGAACTAACAGTCCCAGTCTTTATCAACACAGAGTTTTGGGGATGCTCACTACATGCACTTCAGAATCAGGGTTACTCTGTACCTCTGTGTACAATCACACACAAGTATTGTTTGAGACAGTTTAAAGACATGTTGTAATTAAAAGAATATATCTGCTATATATTTCTGGACACTGACAGACTCTCAATACAATCCAGTAGCTTGTTTGAACTCCTCTCTACACATCCTTTCATGCAGCCAAATCCCAGCGCCTTGATCAAGTTCCCTCATTTTGCAAATACCTGTTCTGTGAGGGCACTGGCCATCAGCACCAAGTTACCCGAAGATCAAGACTTGCTGAAACCACATTTACCTGCAATGTGTGCCTAAACACAGAAGAAATTCTGCATTCTGAGCTATATTTTTAGCCCTACCACACTACAACCGCACCTTTCCTATCAGTTTTATTGACTGGTCTGAACTCACGCATGCCTTTTTCAAAGAGCAATCATTAGAGAATTCATTTCTGCCACGTACCAGAATATTATGACCACGAACATTTCTCCATTTGGCCACTGGTTCTGTCAAAACCTTTTACACATACAAAGGGAGAAAGAGACACACAAATATGAAGAGAGACACCACATATTTATGTGAAAAAGTGTTCCATGCTAAACATGCTTTAGATTTGAAAACCTCGACTATTAAGTCCAGGGTTGTTTGTTTTGATGACTTTATATGTTGTAATAATCAAAGTCATGTATCTAAGATTATTTTTGTTACCTAAGAAAGCAAACAAGTGTATTTTGGGCTGCTGGTAATTTACAGAGGAATAAACACTAACCTACTGATTAACTGACCCTCCTAACAATGTAAATGAGCATAAAGCAAATGAAAGTCAGTACCTCGATGCTGGTAGTTTGCGCAAAATAATCCAGGCATGTTGTTTTTCCACTCGCAATATTCCCCTCGATACATATCTGATGAAAAACAATATCATCTCTGAAAACCAGATATGCTACTATGAAGAAATAAACAGTGTATGTAAACACACTTTTTTTTTCATACATTCTTTTTCCCTATGAAATATACGATGTCCTTACAGCATCAACAGACTAATTTAGAGGAAGCCTCAGGGGAACAGTTTGGATTCTGCAACTCCCCCGAGCCACTTTTCTCCCTCCCTGACAAGGTGTCCCGGCTGCGTCCTCCCCAAGCAAAGGGTAGCCGCACTCTGAGGTCCCCCCATGAGTTGTAAAAGGACAACTAACATTCTGCATACATGACACGACCCAACACTGCAACTCCTCAGTGCAGCAATGTTGTACACCGCACCCGTCCCTCCTCGTTCTACTGTAAAGCTACAGAACTAGATGTTTGCCACGAGTAGGACTTGCTAAGGGCCCCACCACCTGGACACCACTCAGTACAATACAGCACATGCAGGTGCAGACACTCATAAAAAGAGGCTGCATATTTTACACAGCTTTCTGAGCAACAAGCAAGTACTTATTACCTTCTTTTTATCTTCCCCTTTTATCAGCTGTTTATCTAGAATTAAAACAAACAAGGTTATAACCGAGAAAGAGATCTTCACAACCCATAATCATGCTGTTCCTCTTAACGTCAAGGGTTTTGGGTTCTCCATGGTAATTCAGAAACCCTGGCACGGGGCAGTCAAGCCCCGCATGGTGCCTTGCACGGTGCCTCCAGCAGGCAGCAGCTCGGTCGCGCACTCCCCGCTCCGCACTTCGCCGTCCTGGTTCTGGTTTTTGGTTAAGCCGAGCGGCCAGGGCCCTGCCCGCCGCACCCACAGAAAGGAGGGCATTTTAAGGCACTACCAAGACAAGGAATTCAGCCGAGTCTCCCTTGTGACTCGAAGCCACACGTGCAAAGGCTCCGTAAGGCCTTTACCCCAGGACTACGGTCCCCGAAAGCTGATCTGAGGCCCTGCGGCTGCTGCCGTAACTAATGATCAATACCGCGCGTCAGCCCCCCCGCTCGCCGCGGCCCCGCGGGAGGCTGCGCCGCGCTCCCCGCGAGCTGAACCCCCTGCGCCCCCGCGGCCGCTCACTCACCGCCCGCGCCCCGCGCCGCTCCTGCCGCCTCCCCGCTGAGGCGCCTCGGGAGACACTGACACCGGCGCACGGATACCCGCTGGGCGCTATTTTTGGGAAACAAGGCCCGAGCGCGGCCGGGACTACTTCCTCTGTCACCCTCTCTCTCGCTCGCTCGCTCTCCTCAGGGGCGCAGCACCGCTCCAAGATATCCTTCCGCCCGCTCCTCCTGGCAGCCGCGGCTACCAGCGAGGGCGCTGCCCCGCGGCGACCGGGCGGGCCGGGAGGCGGCTGGAGGGGAGGCGGAGGTTGAGGGCGAAAGCGGCGCCGGGCGGTGGGGCGGGCAGCGCCCCGGTGGGAGCGGGCAGCATTCCCGGATTACTTTGCTGTAGCATGGGGAGCGGCCGGGTCTACATTCTTCGCCGACGACCCGACCGTGCCAGAGCCGCGCGCCCATAGGGCGGCGGGACGGAGTGAAGGGCGCGCAGGGCCAATCAAGGCGCGTGCAGGCGAAAAGGGGCGGCGACCAACGGGAGCGCTGCCTGAGGGGCGGAGCGGGAGGAAACGTGGAGCCGTGAGTGACAGGAGGGCGCCCAATCAGAGAGGCGGAAGGGAAAGCGGCAGCCAATCCGAGCCGAGCTCGTGCGGCACCTCCCGCGAAGGAAGCCTTTGGCCGTGCGCCTCTCCTCCCCAGCCTTTGCGACAGCGCATGCGCAGCCGCCGGCCAGGGCGCCCCGTCCCTCGCTTCGCCGCCGATGACGCACGCGGGGAGGCCCCGCCCCGCCGGGCGGCGGCGCATGCGCGGTCGCGCCTGCCCCTGCAGGGCGGGGCCGCGCGCGCCCCGGCTGTGGCGGCGCCGTCCTGAGGGGTTGCCAGGGGCAACGGCTGCGCCGGCCCCGGGGTGGGGGGGGGCAGCCCCAGGTGCTGCCACTTCTGCCACAAAAACGAGGGTTTTGTGGCACAGAAACGAGTTTTTTTGTGCGTGTCACAAAAACGATTTTTTTTGTGTGTCACTGAAACAATATTTAGCAGCTTTCTGTGAGAGTCCCTGTGCCATGAGGCCAGGAGATCGGCCACTCTTGCTGGCTGGGGTGACAGTCCAGCTCGTGTTATCTGTGCCAGAGCTCCCATTAATTTTGCTTTTAGGTGGAAGAAGGCTGCTTAGGAACACATAATAAAAGGCGTAAAAAATGGCATCTTTATCTTTCCCAGAAAGCGGCGGGCAGAGAGTGACTCAAAGATAAAATTTTGATGGTCAAAAGTTGCTTGCCAAAAATCTCCCAGTTCTCTACTGCTCGTCTACACTTACACTGCAAGATACCAGGCCCCGGAGCAAAACGGTGCAAGCCATTTTGAGGCTGTAAATCACCCACGGAGGATGGATGAGCCTTTCCTTCAGGATACAAGAATTGAAATATACATATGTATTATATATACGCACAAAAATTGCTGCAAACCAAGATGAAAGAAACGAGGACAGAAGCCCCAGCTCCAGGTGCGCTAACCACACTAATAGAGGGAACAGCGAAACTCCTCTAAGGCCGTTCCCTCCAAACGAGTGTAAATTCCCATTGTCTTTTGCAGTTATTCAGCTCAAATAAGCAGCATCTCACTGAAATGTTGAAGATCAGAATTTATAGTGGGCAGCTACTTGGGTTTTAAATGTATGGCCAGTGGTTTAAGTTCAGCAGTTTCTGAAACATCCCCCTTTCGTTCGAAACAGCAGTGCAAGCGCCTGCGATCTATTACGGGGGATGTAGTGAAGAGCTAATAAAAGGTGTGAAAGAGACAAAGAAATAACAAAATACAAATAATTACTATCTTGAATAAAACATGTCATGTTTCCATGCTGCTTGGTACTGACTTATAAGGAACAGGAAGAAATCTAAATACATACAGATTTCTTGCATTTCTCGACATGAACAATCCAAATGTTACAGATTTTTATATGACTATAATTTATTCTTTTATTCCTGACTATACCTATCACCCATAATAGCTATGAAGTCTATTACTAGAATCTAATGATTAATACCGTGAAATCTGCTCATGAAAGCAATATACTATAAAGACATCAGATAAAATCCTGAATTCTTTATTGAAGTTTTACAAGTCAATGGGAATCTGAATAAAAAAAAAGTCAGGCCTGAGCAAGGACTTCTGGTTGTACTCATTATTAATTACTTTCTGTATGTAATCATATTATTCTAAGCTGGAAAAAAATAGAGCAGGAAATCAAAGAGATAAATAATTGGTTCTAATCTGTCCTTTTCAGCAGCACCAGAGGAATAAGCACAGCGTTTGCAGCTCAGGGGATTTCTGTATATGCTTTGCAAACAATAGGTAAGTACAGCAGCATCTTTCACTCGCTAACATGCATTCCTCTCTCAATTGAAATACTGCCCTATTTAACAATTGAGAAAAGGAAGTGCAAAATACGGCACCCAATTGAAACTACAGATGTTGTTTTCTATACACAATGATTTTCTGCTACATCTGCTTCTCCGGATGCCCCTCGGGAGTGCTGGTGAGAAAGAACTGGGAGGGGAGGTCACAGATGTTCTCACATGGCACAGTAGCGTAAGTGAAAAATAACACCCCTTAGGATGACATAAATAAAGCCCTATATGGTTTTATAGATTCAACATGACTCAAATCACTACACAACTTCATGGCCATGGTCTGTGTTAGCTATGACTTCCCGGACAACTTGGATGACCAAATGCACCTGGATAATCCAAAGGATAAAAAGCTGTAGCTGCATTAAGAAAAGACCATTCTACAGACAAATATATATATATATGTACACACACATATATATACATATATAACCTGTATTATTTTAATTAATTTCTGGCCGTAGAAGCAACAACACAACAAAACCACAAAGAAAATCACACTTAATAGGTATAAAATCATCATAAGGATGTGCTAGGATCACACTGCAGAAATAAGAGAACAACCACTGAGTGCAGTTCTGCCCATCTTACCTGTAACCCAAAAGCAAACTGACAGACCTGAAATTTCTTTCCTTGGCCAAGTAGCAGGCCTGTTATTTTCACAGCATTTTAAAGGAGAAATAAGCCCAGAGAAACAGAAAACAAACAGAAAACTATGAAAAAAAAAGACACCACTTTTTACCAAATTCTTAGTTTTAGACAAATAGGCTGGTACTTTAGAACACAGTCACTGTCCAGCGGTCATTATGGCAGTAGTTTTTCTATGTATCCCTATTTCTGCGTTTTTCCACCCATTCAATGTATTTGAAGGCACTACCTCCACAATCTTCTCTGTGCTATTTTTTAACTTACAATTCAAGACCTTCCCAGAAAACATGCCAGAGCGATGCACCACAGCTGTTCCTCAGGTCTCCTTTCCAATTTCTGTGCTAGCAAGTTTTCCATGTAGCGTTCTGCAGGAAAAAAATCTTAGTCTCATGCTCCTAAAGGTGAGCTTTGTATAAAATCAAAATGCAGGGCTTGATGAATAAGAGAAGAAGAGAATGTTATGCGGCTTTTGAAGATTTGTCAAACAATTAAGATATCCTTTAGAGGCAAGAAGGGGCTAAGAATAAGCTTTCAGCAACAAGGTTTCTTAAAAATCACAGAGTAGATTAATTCCTAATATTGTTTCACTTACAATGGTGGTATTACTCCATGAATGAAGATTTGTATAAAGGACTACTTACTGCAACAAAACCAAACTGTACTCATGGTTTCTCAGGATGGGAACTGCCATTGGAAACAAAGGATATGAGATGGGGGGAGTCCCACCTACAAAACAGGAAGAAAGAGAGAAGCAGATAATGGCTCCTTTCCATGAATACTTGGGTAACTCTGTTAACCCCATAATGACCATTTCAGTACAGAGGCTCTAGACTCGCTCCCAGAAAGCTGGCTCCAAACAGACTCCCGTTACCCCATCTGGCTGAGGGTATCACCGTTACACTCCTGTTTGGCTCTGGCACTCCACCAAACGCAGATACCATCAAGTGCAGATTTCCTTATTTTAGTGAAGTCCCAATTACCTGACAATGCATGAATTAGATTCATAAACTGCCCTCTGCAAACCACTAATATTTCCACATCGTTATATGGTACATGCAGTAATCTGATTGCCTTGGGAGTATTTGTTTTTCCAGAACTTGTGGCCAAGGTACATAAGATTAGATCAGACACGGCTTGTCTAAGAATGCTGTAATGTGGGTATACAGTATATTTGCTAGTTTTGAGTTACAGGTAAAAGTTCCCTTTCAAACTTTTCCGGCCATGGGTTCTAGTTCTGTTATCTGAAGTTGTCTGTTGCATTTGGTCCTTTTTGTTTGGCTTTGCTGTTGGCCTCCTCATGCCCGAGATCAGCTCTGGGAATATTTGCACTGCCTGCATGCCCGATGCGTATCGCAGCAGAACTTGTGCTCGTTTATAGGTCCTAGCAATGACAGAGCACAGGTCTCACTGGGATTCACACTTTTCTGCTGGGATTTTCTTACCATTCTGCACGTTAACATGAACCAACAGCTGGGTTTAACAGAGCCGATATAAATAGCAACAGCATGTTGCAAGCAAGCTTCTTGGAAAGTAAAGAAAATATGCTATTTAATGCACTCTGACATTTGCTTTTCCTCTCCTTATTCCTAAACTGCGCTTCTGCAAACACCTCTAATGACAAATGCAAAGAAGTTGACTTCTTCACATAGACATAACGAGCCCAGGAGACGACAATATCCAGAGCAGCTCACCTCTCCCGAGCCAGGCGGTTGGCGAATTCTGTAGGAAAAGGAGTCCGAGCGTGGATGGAAATTCCAGCTTCCAACAGCATTTAAGATTACAACCTTTGGTATTTTATTTTCATGGTTGCTCTTTGTTGCTTCAGAAACTTGCTTTTGCCATATCTTTCCATTCATTAAAATTGCAGCTTGCAATTAAACATTCTGACATAACATAGCTGAGATTTTTTGGCAGCAGCCTTAACCAGAGGTTTTTCAGAGTTTCCTGCAGACGGCTTTAAATTTTCATATCCTCATGAATGCTTGCCACCTTCTTTTAATAACTTGAAAAAATAAGCCTCTCTTAGGAACTTCATTGTTTCTGTATTTCCCCAGCACTCATTTACTGCTTTTAGAAATATGTCGTGCACATGTATATTTATAGAGAGAGCAAAGCGTACATATGTGCATTATAGCCTGACATCTTATAGAGAACACACAGATTGCACGGTAGATTTGAAAAAAAATAGTGATTAAGTTTAATATTTTATTTATTAATTTTTTTTTTCTTCCCATAATGTTTTATCACTTTACCCCTTTAAAAAAATAGTATTAACTACATTATTCAAAAAAATTGCAGTCCTTCATCTGGTAACAGTCATAATATCTGTAAAGCTGCAAAAATCATTTCAATGTTAAGCTATTTGTATTATTTTTATACAGTCAGTCTTTTCTTAGGATAGAACTTGCCCTTCTTCCAAAGAGACAGAAATCGTTTATGAGAATTTTATACACTTATTTGCGTATTTATGGGGTAGGATATAATTTACTATTTGGAGACTTGTTCAAACACAGCTTACCATTATCTCTAATACAGATTTTTTAATTGGTTTAAAGGGGGCTTTCTCATGTCCAAACTGGCCCTGAAGTCTTTTTTCTTCTAACATTACCTGGCAAATAAATTCTGAACAGGACATTATCGATTTAAGAACTGTGCTGTGCTGTAGTCTGGAAAATTTTCCAAGAGATTAAAGAAAAAAAAAATCTCATTTTTTCTGTTAGTTTAATTTTTATAACCGACTGCAGTATGTGTGGTCAGAATCCCATGCCGCCAGGAAACAAAAGGGACAGAAATAGACGTAGGAGACCATAGTACCTTAAATGTCTTTGAACTGCTTTTTAAAGTAGATTTGAAATTGATGATTTCTCTTCAAGTGACAAATGCCTTGGGGACCTCTGAAAGCCAGATAAGGTGCTTGTACAGAGCATCCTCAGCTCCCACTGCGTTCCACTGGTGCTGTAGGTATGCAGCTCTTCAAAAGTACCTTTAAATATTATTTTTCCTTGGATTCTACTTGTTTTATTGTAAACTCCATTGAACACATTGTTTATCGGAAAAGGCACATAGTATAAGCCTTGGTCTTGTAAGCTTCGTATGCAGAACCCATACCAGCTCTGCATGATCTGCTGTAACATTTGAGGTTTAGAAACTTTTAAAGCAGTTAACTTACCAAATAAAGTTTAAAAATGAATCCTGTGCAGTTTACAAGGTGCATTTTGGGTTCTTTCTGATGCTGTCCAGGCTCTGGAGCCCAAACATATTTCTGATGTGTTTCCCACTGATTTCTTTGGAGCTACACCTAGATGAACGAACTGTGGTCTCTGGGTCCCCTAGGATAAACAACAGGCACCAGCTTCCCTGCTCCCAAGAGCCCTTTAAAGTAATAGTAAATATTCCTGATCCTCTGTTGGAGGTTTGCTTTAGTATGAACCTTACAAATTTAACAAGAGCGTTAACACGGATCAACCCGCGCGCATTTCCAAGGTCCTGGCTGAACAAACAGCATCAAGCATTTACCAAGGGGGTTATTCTTTTCTTTGCTGTTATTATTACATACTTTCTCAACCATTTCCTAAAAACCATGCTCAATTCTAAAGCTGAAATGGGGCTGCACATTTGTTGCATTTTTCTGAGCATGGTTTCTTCATGTGTCAAAGAGTTTAGGAGACAAATTGGCACTCAGGCAGCTCACCTGTTTCTTATGGTCACTTGATGACAAACTAATTCACAGAACCTGTTGTTGCACTGAGGACAACTGTTTTGAAACAGAGCTCCAAAACGCATGCAAAACGTGTCATCTCTGCTAAATGCCACTTCATTGCCAAGCCAAGCCAGCTGGCTTTGGACAGAAAGTTCTTTTCTGCTTGTGTGGGCAAACTTTGTCGCCTTCCCATCCTTTTTCTCTTGCTGTCACATTACTGCAGAGGTGGTGGTGGTTGATAGCAGAGAGAAGCAGTGTTAAAACACGTCTGTGTTACTTGAGATACTTGCTGCTGCCTTGTGCTGAATCAGTCTGCAGGAGAAAAGCATCTCAAATAATTTCATCAGCTGTCTTTCCTTCCATTATATGGAAGCAGAGGAAGATTAACTGAGATCAAGTTTACTGAATTGAGTTATTGAATGGAAAGCAAAAGCATACAGAGATTTTCTCTTTGGTCATGTGTTTCCTTGGCCTACTCCTAGTTTGAAACTGGGTCCAGACTTATCCTGGGTTTGGGAGATTTGTAGCTTTAGTTTCAGTTTAGCAAATCCTGTGTTTGTTTGTATCTGGGAAAGAGCAAATTTCTTCTTAGCTGTCCCACAGGGTGGAGTAATAAAACTAGCGTTATTTGGGCAGAAAGCTGAAAGTAGGGGCTTGTTGTTGTTTCTTTTTTTTGGTCAGCAGTGACAGTTTTTTGTTTTTCAGTTGTTTTTGAGAAAGATGCTGGCTTATCTGTAAATTAGGCTCTAAAAACAAGGGCCTCTACACACCCCATTCTGCTCAATAAAGTACATGGAAAAACTTCCTAATTTAAAGATTTCACCTGTAAAACCACACCACCTCAGCTAAGAGTAACATGTGCAATAGGTTTACTGGACTGGAAGAGGAGTGGTCCAAATCTTTTTTCTAACATCTTAGCTAAGCTAAACCATTTTAAACAACATTAAAATAATTACAGCAACAGAATTTGCTCTGAATTTGCCAGGCGTGAGCTGTGCCTTCCCCCTAAGAGGGCACGAGGCTACCTCAGATCACCTGGGCGCCAGGGAAAGCTGACACATGAAAACTTGCCATCCCCACACTAATTTGTTCGCGTGGCCTTGCCCATAGTTACACTTGTTTATGTAGAGCCGGTTTTAAATGATGCTTTCAGGGTGATCTCATTCATGTGCTGACATGTTTGACAACTTCCCAGGCCTCCGCTGAGCCCTGCTAATTGACCATGTGTGTTTGCTCCTAGCCCCTGGCAATGGGAGAGGGAAGAAACCAGCTTAGACTTCTTTTTTTCAGTTTTTTCCTTGCCCCCGAGGTTACGCTGACACATTTTACCTCACGTTTGCTGCAGGCTAAAGAAAGGCAGGCTGCAGTCGCCTGCCTCGGCGGATGTGCGTTGGAGCTGGACAGCATCTCCGCGCTAGGGTGAGAAAGGGATAATTGAGGGCATAAACCAGGTGGTAGTTCAGTTCAGCTTAAACCAATTAGGGATAGATTTCAGGTCAATTGACACAAATCACTCTTAGTCCGGACTCAAAGTAGCCGCCCAGCACTAGCTTAACTAAATCCACCACAGCTTAACCTCACATCAATGGAAACACTTTCAACTGGCCATGAAAAGGAAAAAAAAAAATAATATGCCTAAATGCTATTCATGCCTAGGGCACTTGCATTCACTTCCAGCAACATCATTTGAGACATAAGCAAGAAAAGTGAGCCAAATTCACAGGTACTTCTGCAAGCAATCAAGAGAGACAGAGGTGAAGGCAGCACTGCCTCCACTGGCTCCCCTGGCAGATTCTGGTGTCCTCCATCCTTGTCAATTATAAACTCCTGCAGGTAGGAGTGGGTATTCTGCTTCGTCTCCGAAATGTGCCCTCAGCCATCATATAATGACAAATATGTAATAATGCTACCATGTTCCTGGTAAAAGTCAATCATGAACAAACACAAAACAGCTGAGCTTGTTTTCATTCCTTGAGCTTTAAAAGCATTAAGGAGCAGAAAATGATATCGATAAGGCAAAGTAAACAGTTTTATAAATTTTAATAATCTGAAGCATTATTAGTAATTCTATCTGGCAAAATAATTCCTCATGAATAACAAGCAAATAAAGCTCAATTTTCTCAAATGGTTTCACCCTTCATCTCTCGGAACTACTACTGAAATTAGGAATGCGTATTTGGGATTAGTCATCAAGGGAAAATTTCTGAAATCTTTTACCAATGGGAGATTAGCTGGAAAATGGAATTTGGTCCCCTAGTTTCCATTTCCTGGCTGAGTTAACTCTTCTTAGAAATTCTTTTATTGAGAATGGCTGTGGTAAACTACTCTGAATTCTTTGTTTGGCTGGAGATTTTGGAAGACTCTGTTAGGGATCAGCATCCCACTCGGGAGGATACAAGATGCACATGGATAATACAGAGAGAGTATTGCCCCCTGTATGTCTGTCCAGAACAATAAGAAGTCCTTCTGGAGCCCAAAGAAATGCAGCACTTGGTCATCCAAGGTAAAGGTGCAGTCTAGGTCTCATAACATGGAGGACAGGGCAAGAACCCTTTGCTCAGGGCTGGATTTTCCTCGCTGTTTTTTTTGCTCACTGCAAGCAGTACTCTGTGCACACTGCACAGTTGCAGCAGGCCACACAGTCAGAACAGAGGGGGAAAAAATAAGTGTTATTATTAGGATAATTGAGTGTTGGAAAGAACGTTGCCTCCAGCACTATGTCCAGATTAAGATCACATCAGTACCATTATCCAGGAAGCATGTGCATGCTATGCATCTCAGTCAGCAGGCTGGCTTATAGCATTTGCAGAAGCTTTAGCAATTTCTTTAATGACCCTTACAAGTCCTCCCTTTATTCCAAAGCTAAAAAGTTAGGCTGTGTGGGACAAAAACTTGTAAAGCAGCAAGCTGAAGTATTCCATGAAAATGGAGCAATTTCTGTTAATAGATATCAATTAAACCAGAGCTGCTGATCAGTCAAGCTGCTACTCTGTGACAACAAACATCTGAGGTATCAGAGCTTGAAGTTAATCGAAGTTACTTATTTTCTCATGCAGAACTAAGTCATCAGCCACTGCTCTCTCCGACATGGTTTTCATCTACCCTTTACCCAGAGCATGCATGCTTTCTTCAGAAGGAAATAAATGTTATGCACTTAGCCTTAGTGCTAACTTTGAAAAGTCAGTTATTGCAGTTATGGTTCTTCAGTCACTGGTTCTGACGCACGCGAGCACAATCCTTTTCAGGAATGACTGAAGTAAGAAAACCTGAACCACAGCTACTGTAAACTCAAGATCAGACACTTCTTGTCGTATCAACATGCAGCAAGTAAGAACATAAGAAATGTAGCTAACTTTTAAAACCACTGTTTTCCTGTCATCGTGTTAGTGATCTGAAAGGTTCCTTCAGAGGTTTATTTTTCAAGCAGTGGTTCATTGGAAGAGTAGCTAGCTGCAATGTGTATACTACAGAAGCCAGAACTGAGGGATGCAGCAGGAAAACAAGTATCAATAGTAAGTAAAGCAAAGCTGTTTCTCATCACCATTTCTCATACCCTATCACAAGTTTTTTTTTTTTTTTTTTTCTTCTTTTTTTTACTGGTACACATTTTGCTCCTCCTTCATCAAGAGTGAAATTCTCATTTTCACACTTACGTTGCTGTAGGTTTGGGCTGGTTCTGCTGATTGCTGAAGTGGTTCACCCCAAACCCCCCGCGGACGCTTGCTACCCTGCATGGGCTGCGTGGCTCCTTCTAAACATGTCTGTTTGACCAATTTCTCCATAAGTTGTTGCTATCCATACAGCCCCATTACAGTTCTTCATTCTTCTGTCCTGAAGATTTTGGTTAGCATTTCTTCACCTCTTTATTGAGAGTAGATTGCAAAATAGGGAAGACATTCACTCCTGATGCCACGTCTTTACATTAATATGTTTACTCTTTCCTTCAGGGCTGTCCTTTCGTCGCAAGGCTGCGAGTAGAAGCTGCCCTGTTGTGCATGGAAAGCATAATTTCCATGCTGTCCCAAAGATTTGCACATATTTGAACCTTTTTCCATTGATCTGACTTTATAGCCCATAGCTTTAGGTGCATCTGATGATTCCTGTTTTGCTTTCATTGTTTTGGTTCGTTAGTTTTAGCACCACTGACACAAACAGTGCATCTCAAAAGGCATCTTTCCTGTGGGCTCTGTTTACTCGTTAATGTGGCTAAGTGTCATGTGAAGTCCTGCATGACAGCTTGCTCTGCTTTGGACTGTGCCATTCCCATATATGATTTATTCTCTCTGAAGGAAGGAAGGCAGAGTTACATCTGCAAGAAACTGAAGAAGAGTCATGGGAAAAGGGGAGTTGTAAGAGGTCTGGCTGCGAGGGGGGCTGTGGAACTTGACATTTAGGTTCCTGCACAAGATATAATTTCCAGCTGAATAACTTAGGCACTTATACAGCTTTCACTTTGGCCCCAGCTGTGTGCTAAGTGCGACTGACATCTCTCTTGAAAGCTGCTCACAGCAACCTGACTTGATGTGGCTGTTTTGTTTTCAGTAAAAGACGCAGGAAAAAAAAGGAGCTCAAGTAGCTGATAGCTCACAGGAACCAGCTCAGAGTATTTTGTCCAGGCTGCTCAGAAGTAGACCCAAGTAGATGGGAGAATGGCAGATGGTTCTGACAGCTTGCAAATAAAGTTTAAAGTGGAAACATTGCACACTGAGTCGATGTTTGTGTGCCTTCTAGTAGCAACTTATTGGTACAATCCCAGTCCTTTCCAATGAATCATATTTTCCTCCATTCAGGATTAATCAACATGTCATTTAGATATATCCTCAATGAACACTATGATATAGATGTTACTAGCTATTTTAGGTCAGTCTGCCTTCTATTTTTAAATCATCTTTTCCATTATAAGAGTAATAACTCAAATTCGAATGACAAATGCTACAAGATGGGCAAAGTCCTGACTCCACGGGTGGTCAGTCGTCAGTTTTGCCCTTGACCTTCACACAGCAAGGATTGCACCTGATAGGTCTATTTTAATTAAAATTCTTCCTGTTCAAACTGTAATTCTGTCCCTAGTGATTGAGACAGTTACTCAAATCCTTACTTCACTGTGCTTGAATGTTCCAGAGACACTGCACATGAGGGATCATGAGAGAGAGGGGATACTTACTCTGAGTAAAAGGTAAAAGAGGTCCCAGATTCACTGCACCATGATAATGTCTAGTACATAGTACACTAAATTCTCTTTTTTTTTTTTTTTTGCTATGGAACCTTAATATCTTTATGTATCATTCTTCTAAGATTCTGAGTTAAAAGTCGTACTGCACAAACACATAGAAATGTCCATGTACATCTTTAAGCCTTACAATGCAATATGGATAATCAGGTGCTTCATACCCATCTCCTGCAGAAATTCAGAGCCACGAGTACTGAATTAAAACTCTCCCTGTCCATAAAGAGTCACTGCCATCCCAAACAAGAGAAACTCTGGGTATGCCTGCAGCCGGGATTAGCCAACTGGAGGCCTAGGAACTGGATCAAGTCCACAAAGTGGTTTTCTTTGGCCACTCGTGAAGTTGGCTGACTGTCAGGCTGACCAAGTGGTGATGCTGCTCTTTGTGCTTGGGGCAGGATGCAGAACTCAGCTGTGTCTGGGCTTAGTACGGTCAGATCCACAGCACAGACCTGATGCCGTAACCGATAACAAAACTGGCTTTCCAAATCCTGTGCGAGCTGCCTCTCCTTGTCTGCAAGCTCCTCTGCAGGCAGATGAAAACTTGCTTTGCCCATGGTCTGAGCTGGCCAGAGCCCTGAGCCCAAGCTAATATCCTGCCTCTCAGCAGGCCACAGCAATTTGGGCATGCAGCATATTAGCTGCATCTACATGGCTTCTGGTTCTCTTGGAGGACAGCCAGAGTAAGCTCGTATCTGCCTTCAAAAGACCATGTAGACCTCGCTTATGCAGCTGGTAGAGCCAGAAAGCCTATGACATGGGTGGAAAAATACTGCTCCAGCACAGTGGAATGTAGGAGCGAGGCTCGCGCTTTAGAAAAGGCAAGAGAGGGAGACTGCAGGTCCCGGGGAACCGCAATGCTGGCCCAGATAGCAGGATCTGACTAGGCGAGGCCTAAAAGTCAGCAAGGTCCTCCTCGGCCATGGTATGCAAACATACCAACGCCCACCTAGTTGACCCCAAAGAACCTATTTACTTGAGATCTGATCACTCTAAAATCCCTGTCTGCTTTCTTATATAAGCTCCCTCATCGCCAGATTAAAATGCCTTCTTAAAATGCCCCATTGATTTAGTGGCATCCTTAAAAAGAACATTAAAATTATTCCTCTTCTGCGGCACTGCTTTGGTTCATTAATTACTTCACATTACCAACATAAAACTTGTAAAGTGAAAGAAAATTGCAGCAGTGACTTGCAATTGCAATCCCACTCTCTGATCCCAGAGTCAGGGACTGACTGTGATCTACAGTTACAGCCCCTGCCCTCGGTGCTCACTGCACAAATACGCTGTGAGAGCCCTTCGCTGCTTTGAGAATAGCTAGAACAGCACACTGTGTATTAGGGTCTCTACGCTTCGCTCATAACCTGGCTCTTTCAAGCTGCAGGAGTTGAATGGCAAATCACTTTGAGGATAATTCTTGGGTGGTTTTTGAAGAGTTCCTTTCCTACCTGTCAGAGGAGAAAAAACCAACGTGGCCCTTTGGTGCCTTTCTCCAGCCCTGCAGAATGGCTGCCCTGTATACATTAGTGATAAGAAGATACATTTGCTTCTACAAACCCAGAATATATTGCAGGATAAATGATGGATCTCCTGCATCTCTTAGGCATTACAGTGTTAGGAGCACCAGAGCCTTGACCCACAGTGGATGGAGCATGAACAGGTATTGAAGACTTGGGCACATAACCCATAGCTGGAGCTGAAAGTCTGCCCATGCACTGGGGAATCTCCCCGCAGCTCTGCAGGGATCCCCTGCAGAAAACCCACCCCAGGCTGTGCTGCAGAGCCCACCTTGCCTTGCACTCCGGTCATCCATGGCTTCCAGCTTCGACCCTCCTACCTCTCACTCTAGCCGGGTGCTTGCAGAGCAAAGTTGAGATGAATTTGCGATTCCTCAGTTTTGAGAGGGAAGGGCAGAAGGCGGGTGAGTCAGTGCTCCTTGCTGGAGGATGCATGAGTCACCATCCCCACACTGGCTGCCTCCCCCACCGCTGTGCCTCACCTCCAGCCTCTCCTATTCCAATCTTTCCTTTCAAAAGCACATTTGTATTCAATAGTCCTTCCTGCCTTAACTTTCTTTGCTGTAACAAGCTTGAGGACAGAGAAAACTTTATAATACTCCCATTTTCATATTAGAAAAAAAAAATAGCACTATTCATTTTCACCACTCAGCTACAGGCCTTCTTGTCCATCTGGAAATGCACACAAACGGTGTCGCCACAAACGGTGTCGCCACAAACCTGCTGCAAGGCGACCTTCAAGTGAGGCTATTCGAAACAGCACTTCCCTGCTCCAGTATATTCATTTTGGGCCACAGGTACCATAGCAGATCCCAGTTTTCCCGCCGATGCTGCTGTTAGGGTTTCTGAGAGGTACTGCTGTTCAGAGCCCACTCCACTAAGTGGTTGAGAAGGAAGTTTAAGGAAAAGCAGTAACTGCTAATTGAACCAGGAGAAGAATCAATGAGGCAGTGTTAGAAATCAAGGCACAGAGCACTTCTCTCCCCATCAGTTCCAGTGCGATGCTGTTCACTTTCCTTCCTGACTTTTACAGAGACCTACTTACGCTCATCTTACCCCACCGGGCTAATTTTCTTCCAAGGAAAAGGACAACTGGCTATAATGCAGAAGCAGTGACAGGAGAAGTTAGTGCCTCGAGACAAGAAACTGCGGTTTATTTGCCTCTGGGGACCTACAGAGAAGCACAGGATACAACTTTGGAAATAGGAGCTTGTGGATTAGTGCTGATGCGCAACACAAACGTATAGATCACTGATCCCAACTTGAGCAGGGTGGCTGTTAGCAGCCACCATCAGCAACCACCACTTAAATCTCCATGGTAGAGTGGGAGGAAGAGCCAGCAGAGAGCCCGTTTGGGAGACAAGCCACCCATTTATAGCAGGCTCTTTGATGGATGTGTCCAGCAAGAGCCTGGGAGGAACGTGCTCTGCCCCATGCCATTTTCCCAAAAGAGGCAGCTCTGCATCCCAGGCCCTTTGGAACAGGAGCCTTTTGGTAGTAATAATCACATCACCATCATTAAGAGCAAAACCTGACATCCTTCAGCCAGGCTTGGTCTCTGAAGGAAATAGTCAGAAAACAGCTAAAAAGCCACCCGCAGATGTCAGTGTGACGCTGAGGCGAGACCTGTCCTGCTCATGCCAGGACCAACCGGTCACGTACCCAGACACCAGCCAGGACAGACCCTGCTGGCTGGGGACCCATTACAGGACAAAAGCCACAAGAGCAACTTCTACAACGCCAAGGTGGGACAGGGCTTGCAGGGAGAGGACACAGCCAAGGCCTCTGAGAGGACATGGCCGAGGCCTCTGAAGTGATCCTGAATAAACTCCTCAACCTTTAGAGCCGTCGCTGCCCAATGCAAATGCCAAATGCCGAGCAATTCGGCTCACTTCTCCCTTGCAGTGAAATCTTTTGCCCCGGAGCAGGCTGGGGTTAGCAGGTTCAGGGCAGCACGTGCGACACCTCCTCGCCACAGCTCCGGTCAACACGCTCCTTGGGGCAATCCTGCCTCTCCGGGAGCCCCATGCACCACCGCGCACGCAAAACAAGGCACAGGGAAAATAACAGCCCCGTCTCCCTCCTGTTTCAAGTGCAAGCGGTTTAAAACACAAGCCTTTCTCGCGGGGAGGAGCAGAAAGGCAGTGTTCTGAAGACACTTTCTTCTCCCCTGTTAACATTAAGCCCAGCCTTCTTCTCATAAATATTGCATGCGGCCTCTTTTTCCTCAATTACATGGTAGTGTCAGATTCCACACTCTGCCTTCCCAGAGTGACTTTCTGGCTCTTCTGGAGACAGCAAGGCCCCCTTGGATGTCTGCAGCAGCCACAGACTCGCTAGACTCCAGGACTATCCTTTCCGTACACCAGTGAAGGACACAGGACACCTTTGTCTTGTTGCAGTTTTGTTAATTGCCCCTCACTAAGCTGAAATGCTGTGTGACAACGTGTTTACAGTAAACAGGCTTTGTGTTAGCCCAGCATTTCAGGTGCAGATTGTAAACAGGCTCAAGGATGCAGAGATGAGCGGGGTAGGAGGAACGCTGCACAGCTCCCGAGCTGCCAAGAGAGGAATTAAGACAAAGGTCCTGCGGGCCTAGCAGGGAGACAGAAAAATCACAGGGAATTTGGTTTGTCATGTGAGACAGAGCTATGTAAGGAAAAGAAAACAACCTCTCTTCCTCTCCTGCCCACTATGGTTTTTTTTTTTTTTGATTAATTTAAATTAACTCACTGTGATGGGAAACCAAGATTTCTGCCTTGCTATCAACAGCTTGCTTGCTATAGATATGAACTGATTACAGAAAGCCCGTCTGCTTCTTATGCCTTAAACTAGGCAACCAGAAAACGCCAGACCGCAGCACTGTGTTTCACAGATTGACAACATTTAAAACCTAGATGGCCGAGCGACTGATACAATTTCCATACTCATTAACCGTGACATCTCCAGCTCTCCCCCACAGCACTCTGTCAGATTCAACGGGACCAAGAACCTGTCGCAGCTGCCAGAAATCATTTCTTCACTCCTCCACGGATTGGCATCGCCTCAACGTCCTCTTAGCCCTCGGAGCAGAAGTTTACAGCCACCTCCTTCCCGTTTCCCAGCTGTGCATCCTTCCCTGCACGCACACGCGCGGGCTATTAGCTGTCCCGGCGCTGCCCATGCGGCTGGCGAGCTGCCCGCTCGCAGGCTGCTCCAGCGACTGCCCTTGAGCACCAGCCAGCGCCGCGTCCCCTCCCGGGAGCTCGTCCCCGGCGCGGGCACCGAGGCGGCCGCTGCCGCCAACCCCGTCTCGGGACCGGCTCAGGAGCTCCGGAGCGCTCGTGGGGCTCGTGTTTGCCAGGTTGCCTTGTCACAGCCCTGTCACGGGCTCCTAATCTGTCAGGATCACAGCAAAGCTTACAAATGCAGCGTGACATCGGAAGGGAGGGCTTGTACTTCTCAGTAGAAAAAAAAAAAAAAAAGTCATTTCGCACACGGTGCGAGGACGCTGGAGAGCAGAGCAGCAGAGGCACCACGGGGGGCTGGGCCAGGCCAAGAAACCTCATGTGGGGATTTCGGAGGGGAAGCTGCTCTAATTGGTGCCACTAAAAGGGCGAGCTGTGGCATATCCAAAAAACTTTCCTTACAGGAGAGCAATTTTACTGCTAGCAAATCCTGGCTCTGAACAGGAAGCATTTTGTAGGTTCCTGCCCACAGCCCCTGTGAGCACCAGCGGTGGGTGGGCCACCCTCAGAGCTCTGCGGCCACAGCACCATTTGCTTTGTAAAGAAACCACTCGGTGATTAAGAAAGAGAGGAATGGAAGAAAAATAACCTTGCAGCTCAGAGCAGGCATACTCCCCAGCAAAGGGGCACAGCTAAATTCTGCTCCTGACATTGCAAAGGTATGATTATAGCTGCAAAGTGTAACAACATTTACAGGATAAAAAAAAAAATGTTTTCACCCACCTCGCATCTCTCAGGAGAGCAAACCAGGTCATCCTGTGCAGTCAGCATCACGGGCTCCTGCTCCAGGCAACTGGGATGTCTGAAGTGCAGCTCTCCCCAGTGCTGTGCTGCCTCACCCGGCATGTTCCTGGCACGAGAGGAGCAATATATTAACGATACACATCATCTACCATCGATAACTACTGGCCATCCCACACACGGGATGATCACAGGCTAAATTATGCTTGTCGCCGTCAACACACACTATTAATGTTCAGCAGGAAATAGGAAAAAAAAGATGCAGGCTTTGCTTTTTGCTCTGACGGCTTTAGAATGTAAATAAATGTGCATCTTAAGAAATTTTGATTAAAATCCAAAAAAGCTCCAAATGCTTCGGACTGAGGCTGCTCCAAGGAACAAACAAGAAGTCTTTCTGACAGACTCAGAACCGGGCAGGAACAATGGGGCTTAGATTTAAAACACTAGAAAAAAAAAAAAGTCCAGAACTTGAGTTCTTGTAGTTCCTGGAAAATATGAGTACAGGACTGGTGCATTTTTATATTCACTATTATTATCTCCCATAGACATTCATCCTGATCTTAACATCTTTATTGTCCGCACAGAGCAAGCTTCCTCTCAAATAGAAATGAATGTTCCAGTGAATTTCCTTAGACAAAAACATAAAAATCTAACAAAAAGACCCCTTGATAACTTTTTTAAAAACATACATTTTAGGTTGTGATTCAAAGTGTTCTTTGTTTTAGTAAGTATAAACACTGAATTTTACAAAGGAAAAAAGCAAAAGTGAGAGAAAGAAAACTTCTGTGACACACAAGCTAAATAACAACTGGAGTCTTAGTTCTGAACTGATTACACTGCGAGGCAAATGCTAGGTAAAGTCAGGGTTGTCATTTTGCCTCAAGGACAACAGATCTTTGTCCTGAACCCTGCAGTCAATACCTATAAATACTCTGAATGTTGTCATAAATTTTTGACAAACCTCTCTATCAGGGACATAAATGCAAAATCTTCTGCTTTCAAATTATACCAGAGTGGAAGTTGGAAACTCCGTTTACTTCTGAGAAGCTGTAAGACAACAGTTTTGCATGGTGTTAATCTGACGTAAAAGATCTTTTTGTCTGCATTAGTTTTAAATTCTTTTAGGTGAACTCATTAGCCATGGGGACAGGGAGAGTGGTGTTATCTAAAGCCCTCTGCATGTCCCTCTTCCAAGAGGAGCTCAGGAGCCAGCACATGTGTCAGGGCAAGGGGTATCGCCCCCAGCCTGGCAGTCAGCTCGGGCAACTTCCATCCCTCATCTTTAAATGAAATTTAATAAATCAGCCACCCTGCACAAATATTTTGTGACCTCTTGTGAGACATGCAGCATAAATCCATATGAACATTTCCTTTTATTATCAGTAAATACTCGTGGATTGGTTGAAATCGTTCCTGCCACTGATATCACTGATCTCTAAGAGATAAACACGAGCTGATTGATGACTTGTCTGCAGGATCTATTTCAACCACCCCCAGGCAGGATATTTTCCATATGGGTAATAATAAATCTTACTGTTGAATGTCATCAAATGAAAGCAAATTATGGTAAAAATAGACATGGTTATGTATTTCTTATTATGCAATACGAAGGAAGATTTTTCAAAGATGGGGGAGCTTGCATTTGCATGTGCCATTTTCTGTAATGTAATTCCCTTGCCCGCTTTTAATATATTTCTTCCTTTAAAAGACTTCTACCATCAAGCAAAATAAAGAGACTATCTTCGCAAAACAGCCTGTCCCATCTTCACGTCTGGAAGTCAATTTTCTCATCATGACCAAGGCTGAATAGCAAGAATGTCCATTCTCAACAGAAACCTGGGCCACATGTGCTCTTAGTGTGATACTTTGAGGCATCACTAATACCATTCCATACATTTTATTTGCAAAGGAAGCAAATGGTATCCTTTTTTTTTTTTTTTTGTCACTTAATGGAAAAGGTTTGAGGGGAGAACTGTCACTCACTCCAATTGTTCCCAATTCCTTTCTAAAAATGACTGTAGAGTTCCAGGGAAAAGTTCTATCTTCATAATGAGAAGAGCATTGAAAATGCTCATGCCACATTATTTGTGCCGAGCTCAGAACTGAGGATCTAAGTAACTTTCTAGGACCTGTCACATACAATAAAGCCAGTACTTTGCACCGCGGTGGCTATGCTGCAGAGGAAGCAAAATGTCTCACATTCAAATGTAAGGATAAGAAAAAGAGCTTTGGGGACAAGATTGTCCACTCACCACCTGTTTTATTTGGCCAGGAAACATCACCATTGTGTTATTTGCACAGTTTCAAAATTCTTTGTCCCAGAATGTTGCAAACCAGAGAGAAAAAAAAAAACAGAGAGATACAGGAGAAGGGCTGGAAGAAGGACCGGTCTGAGGCAGCACTTTCGTGGTAACTCTATCTTCAGTCTATGGATACACCGGTGCTCCTTACACTCATCTGGACCTGCAGACTTTCATCGGGAGCGCAGGCTACACTAGGATTCAGGATTCCATGAACTCACTGTAAAAGGGGGGAGGTTGGAGCCCCACTAGTCATGAGCAGCATCATGTGCTGTTGCTCAACAGAAGGCATTAAATTAACCCCCGTAAGGCATATTCCCTTTTGCCAGTTATTCATTATCTTGGTGCACCTGAATCTCAAGAGAAGGTAACAGAGCTGAAACAGGTCTCACAAATCTACAGATTGTGAAAGAACACCTCTTGGATGTAAAGGAATCGACTCAAGCTGACCACATAAAAAAGATACCATCAAAAGAGTAGAGGACAAAGGGAATAAGTTCTCTTGGATGACAAGACCAATATTGGTCCGTTCTGAGTGAACAAAGCTTTGGTGTTATCCAGGACTGGGCTCAACCTGGACACTCAGGGCCACACAAGTGCTGTAGCCATGGCCCATAGCTGCTCTCTATGGCTA
>JAUBNY010001079.1:538154-555698 GCA_032275445.1 Crypturellus soui
TCTCTTGGCTTTGCTCTCACTCCCAGATCTCCTCACATGCCTCTGTTGCTAAATCCGCCACCCCTTCCCCCAAGAAGGGCGCGTTCCACATGAGCCTGCAGTTCTGGAATCCAGCAATTCGCACTTCTGAGCCTGCTGCTCTGCACCTTCCCAAAGCTACAGTTCACACTTGCTCCACAGTCCTGTTAGCAGGAAGCTACCAGGGAAAACAAGCACAGATTTTCTTGGCAAGGGTAGGCATGAAGTTCCAAATAAACACAAACTTGGGAAGTGGGATTAACTGCATGGAACACTGAAAACCTTTGGTTTTGGCTTCCTGTTCATCTGACTTTTGACTATACTCTTTGTCTGCACAGGATTAGTATCATTGGTATAACCCACTTAGGAAATGTCTGAAAAAGATTCATCCACTGTAGCACGATGAGAGAAGATGTCTTGATTTAAGAACACAGGCATTACTAGAAAGGGAAAAAAAATAAAAGGGTCCCTTACTGTTCCGACATATCAAAAAGAGACTAATGAACCACGAGTTCATAGAACGACCCTGCTCTTCATTTCAGAGCTAGGCTGGCCTTTTGTGTTAAGGACACTGAATAACAAGAGCAAGAACAAATAGAAAGAGCCCTTTCCCACTGCCCAAAGTAAATTTTGAAATGAAATCATTTAAAAAAAATACACCCTTCTGCCCTACTTTAAGGTCTGCACATGAACAGATGAAAAGTTTTGTTCCATTGGCAAAACTGAATCCAGGCTTTTGATCCTCAAAGATCTCTTAATCGCTTTGCACATCAGTTCTTTTCATTATTTCAAACATACTTGAAGACATCCCCCATCTTTTTTTTTTTTTTTTCAACTTTTTCTGTGTTTGGGCCATTTCCCAGCCAACTGTGACAGCATTGCAGGCAGCTGTTGGTTCTTTACTCACTGTGGCCCTCCAGTATCTTCTTTTCAATTTGGGTAGCTCACAGTGTATGCCCTTGTAATGCTCAAGAAGGCTTCCAAAGACGACTATATCTGAAAAAATAAAAATATATATATATGAAAATATAAAAATAGTAAAGACGTTGCTAGACTTGTTTTCTAAAAGCCTGACTCAGAATTGGGATCTCAGTCCTATTAGACTGAATTAAAAATTAATGTTTCTCCAAAACTTGAAGTCCCTACAATTCCAATAATAAATCAAACCTACACCAAATCACCACTTGATAAACAAAACTGTGATAGAAGTTTCAGTAACCTTAGCCTTTTTAGCATCCCAGTAAGATAAGCTGAGGGAAGTGCTTAACTGGCCTCAAACACGGAGGTTTTCAATTAACATGTGCAGCATTCTTACGTTTTTGATTAAATTCTTGCTCCTGGCTTTTGGCTCTCTGACCAGCTGAAAGGGTAGAGAGTCTTCTTGGAATAAAGTCCATCCTTTTGTTCTCTGTCTGTGCAAGACTTAGCAACAAGCAGGCTTCCAAAATTATAATATAAATTATAGACAGTAAAGATGGGAGGTGGAGTCGGAGCTAGCCAGCTCACAAGCCATTAGGGGGGTTGGATAACATCAAAAACAAACTCCACCTGGAAAGCTGCATGTAGGCAGCAGAGCAGCGAGTTAACGCGTTCAGAGCCCGCGGCACCGTTTAGCAAGTGGGTGGATGCTTTTTGAGCCAGCTCCATCTACCCAAATGGTGTCAAAGCTATTGTAAACTGCCTTGTTAAATTCTGGTCACAAAGCAAGCCAGAGCTGGAGCTTGCAGGAGAGGGTTTATGGATGTATGAACGCAGCATGGGAGGACTCTTCGTTGTGGTACACGGGGCAGGTAAGTGTATGGTGCTGGGCTACCTTCCCCACTCCCTCCTGTCAGTCAATACAAACAGCCTGAGACCTTTGGGCAGCCTGACAAAATAACATCTTTTCCCCATGTCTCCTTTTCATAACAAGATGAAAGATGGTCTTTCCCTTGGGTGTCCAAAATGCTGGCTTGAACTTCTGTCTCCCTGCACGTAACCTTAACAAATAATTGACCTGCCACGAGCCTCTCTTTCCTTGCCCACCCTCCTGTTCTGGTGTCTGCTCCCTCAGGGCAGGGAGAACCTCTCGCTATAAGTTTACGCAGTGCCCAGCACGGTGGCATTTGTGCCATATCTGGGCTTCCAGACTCAGGCACAGTAAAACAACGTTTAGGCCCTGGGTATTCATTTCCCGGTACCAGGTGAGGCAGGTGAAACGGAGCTGAGAGCACAACAGGCACCGCTGCCTCATGTGGGACAGCTACAGCGACACAGCCCCGTCCGACTGTCCTGGTGCCCACAGCCGTGCGGGTTACAGCACGGGGAAGGAGCAGAGTCCCCGGCCCCGAGGCCACACAGACCTCGCAGGGACCACGCGCATCCACGCAGCACACGGTAGACCTGGAACCACGAGCTTCCTCCCTGCTAATTAGCCGGAGCAGAGCTCAACATAACGAGCACGTTTCCCACAAGGCTCCACACGAGAGGAATAAAGGGAAGCCGGGGACTCGAGCCACCTCCTAAGCAGCTCTCTGCAGCGCAGCCCCCGACACGGGTTGACAGGTAGCGTGCGGCAGCAGCGAGCTGCTCTCGAGAGCTTCCCCGAGGACAGGGCTTCCTCGCCCGCCCGGCGCAGGGGTTACGCGCTGTACGTGGCTGCCACTTTGCAACACCTTCCTGCAGCTCTGCCCTGTATCTGCCACACGCTATGGCCAAGTTCGGGGCTTTGTGCGGATTTCTTTTGTACCTGCTGGTGTCTTGCTGCTTGCAGAGTAATTACCAGCTCTGCCCTTCCCAGCGCACGTTGTAATGTTAAACCTTATTTTACTTGGCAGCTAGAGCTCGCTTTTCAGGCAGCTGTGAGAAAAAGACCCCTTGGCTGATGCAAATAAACATGGTTTTATTTTTAATTTGTGAATTAAAACAAACAGCTTATGTTCCAGGCTGTGTAGTACACATCCATCTCAATAAAGCCCCACACAGAGCAAAGGAGACCTTCTGGCTTCTCTGATACTCTGTGGGATGCCTGGTTTTACTCTTAATGCTGCACCCTGGTAAGGATGGAAGCCTTCAGAAGCTTCTCTGACTCCTTTTTTCTTACCCCCCTGGGAAATCTGAGGCCAACTGTGCAGACTACTGCTTCCGCTGAAAGAAAACAGGCAAGCAGGAGGTGGAAATTAAACCTAGAGCCTAGATTCAGCCTGCAGAGAACTGAAGGTAAACGTGTGCACTAGATCTGACTAGCCTTGTCCATGGTCTTGTCCCTCATGGTGACTTTCAGCAGATGTTTCAGGGGCAGCTCCATAAAGACCATGTATGGGAGCTAAGTCCTAGCAACGGCAATCAACTCTTCCCAAGCAACAGAGTCTGAACGCCCAAGAAATTATCCTAGCTAGCCTAATTGCTGATGGCAGTAGCCTTATTCCCAAATAATTTATATCACCCCACGATGGAAATACAAGTTTGTGATGACCTTCCCTGGCAGCGGTTATGGAAGCACACATCGGTGACGGCGAGGCTGATAACCTGCCCCCAAGCCGAGCATCACAGGGCTGCTGCTCCGCTCACAGCTACAGCAAGAGGAGCAGCAGCGGCAGATGGAGAAGGGTTGTTCACACAGAGGAGCCCGTCCTGCCTTAGACATACGGCTCTAGCAGCAGATGGAAACAACTAGCGAGGAGGTTGGAGGACAGCAGTCCTGGAACGCAGGGAACACATGTGAAAACCAAATGCAAGGCTGAGAGTGGCTCCTTTATCTTGTTGCTCCTGCCATGGCAGTATGTTGGATATAGAGGTTCTTTTGCAAGAAGAACTAATTTTTCTCTCATCAGGGGTTTCACTGAAGCTGCATCCCGAGGACATACAAGACAGCCAGGAGGCTGGGTCCTACAGTCTCTATGTGCTGCAGTTTTCCACCATAGCTTAAACTCCAAAAGGTGGGGATGCACTGAGTATGTACTAAACTGCCAACCTAGATGTGCCTGCACACGCTGCTTTGCTAGAGAAAGATGCCAAGAACAGAGCTGTTTCAGCTAGGGAGGCAGGCAAGAGGACTCCAACTGGTGAGATTAGGTTCCCGTAGCACACAGACTATGTGGTATATATGAATGACACAGAACAGCAAAGGCACAGGACTATGTCCTTCCCATAAGCTTAGAGGAAACACTGTATGTATGGTGGGTTGGTTTGTACATTTGTAAAAGAAATATTTTAATTCTTCACCTGTTTTCTCTAGTTTTGTCCACTTGGATCGGTGACTATCAATGGAGCAGTTCAGATCATTCGTTTCTCTAAGCTAAATATTGCCAGCAGCAGCACTGCAGAAGGGCGAGGGGTTACGATTCTGACGATTGCTCTTTGCTACCACACTGGATTACTGTGACTGGAGAAAAGAAGAGAAAAATCACATTGCAAATTGTATTCTGCATTTGGGTGGATTACAAAGCTCTGGTGTGGAGTTTGGGGAAACGAGGCAAGAGTCTTCAATTAGTCCCTTCTTAGGATGCTCCAACACAGCAGGACGTTGTTTCCAGTACCTCTGCCCACCAGCTCTTCCCAGCTCAGCCTGCTGCTTGTGGGAGATTTGTGCAAGAAGCCAGCCTGCTATTTTAATGCAACTCAAAGCCAACTCCTTCAGAGGACAAAATACAGTCAGAGCAAATTTCGTATCTGCTTCCCCACGGTCCAGTCTCTCAAATAAACAAACAAAAGTTTGTTTTTATAGAGCTTGGGTTAAAAACTAGGGCTTGGAAATGTACTGAGTGGAGCAATCCTCCAGCACCACCCAAAACTAGCCAGCAAAGGCAAGCTCGCCAAGACTATTAATTTGGCAGCTGGGGGGAAATGAAACCTATTGCTACCATCTGCATGAAGAAGGAAACAGGCAAAGAAAAACCCTGCCATGTGAGCAAGAGAGGCACAGAATAGCAAAGACAACAGAAAACATATGAGACACTTGTTAAACCCCCTGCCCTCTTTTTTTTTTTTTTTTTTCCCCTCTTCATCACTAAATGCTGCAGGGCAATGAGCAATCTATTCAGAAGAAGCTTAAAGCAAGACTCCCAGGAGTTGTGCAGGTTTTCTTACGGATTCTGGCACATTAGGCCCCCCTCCCTGGTAAATCTTTAAGACAACACAAATAGCTGGCATACTCTGAGCCCCACAGATGGTCTGGATCTAAAAGACCTTGTGCAAACTGCAGTGGTCATGAAACCCATGTTTTCAGCTAGAACTGGGGATGCATCACTTTGCTACTGCTGTTTGGACTGCTCAATTTGCTCAGAACCAGAGGAAGTCAGTCAGCTTTCCCCCCCCCAAAAAAAAAAAAGGAAAAAAGGGGGGGGAGATGGATTTTGAAAGGTGCTTGGTCTGTGTGAGCCTTTTATTCAGGTACTTTCACCCCGAGGGCAACAGTGGCTGCAGTGCATGCCATCTGAAGAAAACCTCTCTCCCAATAACCTTCCTACCACAGTGGGGGTTAATCTTCAGTCGGCTCCATCTATGGAGCTGGCCCCACAGCTGCACCAAGATCTTGGGCTGGAAAGCTGGCGAGAATACCTTGGTAGTGCACCAGGAGCTCTGGGAATTTCATTACATTTTCCATTCACCCGGCGTGTCTCCGGAAGGCCATCTACGGAAGAGAACAGGACAAGCATGTTGCCGCCCAGCTCTCTGCAGTTTCTCCTTTCACACTCACTGCCAAAGCACAAACACCCTGACCCTAGGCCAGATCTTTGTACCAGCAAAAAGCAAAATCTGGTAGTACGAACTACAAACTCTTGCCATAACCTCTACTGATTAGATAACAAGGATGGGACAAACCCCTCTCTCCAGCTCCAGCAGTGCTGAGCACTGATCCTCCCTCACCTCAAAGTTAAGTTACAAGAGAATTAAAGCATTCCAGCACTGGGCACTGCTGGCATCCTCCCTTGGAGACTGGGCAGCCAGGCTGGTACATGTCAGGGCCTGTTGTTGCAGCCTGGAAGGGCTATTCCTGGACCAGCTTTCTCAGCTGCCCCTTGCAATGGTGCTGGGGCATGAGACTCCTGCCTTGAACCCTGCAAGAAGCTGCAATTAGCAGAGCTGGCAGGGGTGAGGGGTAAGGAATTTATCAGCTCTGTGGGTAATTTTGGAGAGGGCACATGCAAATGCAGCTCAGCTGGATTCACTCATCTCCTCATCAGAGCAGATGTGAGGATATCCGGTGACCTTGCTGAAAACAGATTCACCTAGAGAGATTCAAAGGTTTGTACCAAAACTCAGAGTTCTTCTGAAGACCGTTTCTCACAAAAGTGGAAATCTCCTTGCAAAGAATCCTTCTGCGAACAACAGACCAGCACGAGAGGCACAGAAGAAGTCACCTCTGTGCTGAGAGGCTACACTGAGCATTTCTGTAGGTGCCCTAAATAGAAGAGAAAAGACTCAGGAATCCTGACTCCAAGGTCTTACAGGGACCATTGCCTCCTCACAGCGGGATATTTGTCACCTTTTCCGTATGTTCTCATGACCTGTGGGAGTAAAGGGCAACCAGACCGACTTCCAGCCCCAGACTTGTGGGCACCACTCTGCACACTAAGGAGGACACCGGGGTTTGGTGCTGTGCCGTACCCTGCTTTATGCCACGCTCCAGGAGAGGAGTGACACCAGGTTCCAAGAGCAACCAGTGCACAAAGCAGCCACAGCAGGATGTGCTGAGAGCCGGGGTAGCTGTGGTGTAAGCAGAATGCCTTAACTCCAACTTAAAATTGAGCTTCTGTTTTAAGTCAGTTTTTCCCCTGATGTGCCTCATCCTGCCCAGAGACTAAAATAGAGAAAGTGAGAAAACAGACCTTTATTACCAACTGCAGTCCCCACTGCCCAGCAACCAGCTCTGCACTCCATGTTAGCCTTGCATAAAGAGAAAATAATAAAACCCAACAAGCCACATTACCCACAAAATAAAATATAGACAGCACAAGCTTTTATGCAGCTCAGGCGGCAGTCACCACGTGTGCGCAAGCTGAGCAGGGGGAGCCTGTCCTGCAGACACGTTCCAGCCTCTGCCGCTGCTCCGTCTGCCTGGGCAGCAGCGGTGCCGAGGCCGGGGGCGGGCAGGCTGCGGTCCAGACACTGTCATTAGGAAGGCCGGGGCTCCGCGCTCCTGTCTGCGCTGCTCAATAGGCTGATCCCTTTGCAGGCTTCCTGGGTTCTTACATTTGCGAGTGGTTTTGTTACTGGAAAAGAAAACAAGAGGTAGTGCACGCAGTGGTGACTATAACAGTTCCATCAGGGTTTGTCTGCCAGCCTGGGTGCACAGGTGATGGGCACCAGAAACACTGCAGCTCGCTACTGGCTTTGCCTACCATAGTCACCCCGAAGTAAATCATGGTTACACTGTGCTCCGTGTACTGCTTTGAATATCCATCAGCTCCAAACACATCTCAGACAGACACTGGGCCTGCTTCTACCCCTCCTGATGTCTATAGCAAGACTTCTAGGGTCCAAAGTCCACACAAGAACTTGGTATTTAACAAACGATTTGGATGAGCCAAGGTAAATAGGCAAGGCAGACACCACGGAACGCAGAGGAGCTGTTTTAGCTCAAACTGCGAGGAGCACGTTAGCCCAGAGGGAGAAGCAGAAGAAATCTCTCAACTCTATAAAAAGCCCTTCATAAGGAGAAGTGAGCATCTCCCCAGTCAACCAGAGACACCTACACACTTTCCTCCCACCCATCCTGGGTTGCAATATTGCAGGGCGCAGGGCAAAAGCATCTTCAAGCACCCCCCATCCCTGCCTGCTCCTGCAAGGAGCAGCTTGCGGGGGCATCGTTGCCCTGGCCTGCCAGGGACAGAGCAGATCCCATTGCTGGGCAGTCCCTGGGACACGGGAGCCCGGGCGGCTGCGCTCCGGGGTGTGTGCTCAACCTCTGGCATATAACCCTGCAACACAATCTGCCACGTGGGGCGTCCCCTTTCTGCCGCCCACGCTGCCCAGCATGGGCACAACCTCACCCCGCTCGCCACGGGCTGTGGCTTGGCCAAGCCAGCGCCTCCGAAGTGAAATTTATCCACAGTTTCTGGGATGCTAAGAGGACACCTCCACCCACCTGCCTAGGCTAGGTGGGATTTGGGGGAGAACACCTTCCGCAGCTGCCACATTAATATCCCTAACTCCCCTGAAACAGGCGGTGAGGAGCCAGTTAGGGGCTCAAAAGCTCGTGAGGATCCTGCCCCAGACAGCCCAGCTCCTGGACACGGGGCAGGGAGCGGGGAGACGCACAGGGCCGAGCTCACAGCCCGCCACAAAGAGCTTCTGTTTCCCAACATTAACAGAGGGAGAGAAAAGGAGCCGTCTCCGGCCACGTGGCGGGTCAAACCACCGCCCAGTTTGCTGGCAACCTCTAAAGCTGAGCTCTGCTCCGAGCCAGCAGTGAATCATCCCTGGCAGGTAAGAATGATGTTAATTTACGATATGCCAAGTGCGAGCAGATCTTTTTGGTGGCAGTCCAGCAGTTTTAGTCTTATTAACACACGACGCTGGCTCGGGTTACAGCCGCGCGCATTCAACGCCAGCAAGTGGCATTTTAAACAATGACAAACTCTGGGACAATCGCTCCCGGCGCGGCGCCGCCGGGCAGCACAGGGAAGGTCAAGAGGCCGATAACCCGCTTGGCGCGGAGGGCGAAACGTGGCCGCCCGGGTTGCTGCAGGGGCTTTAAACTGTCTGAAGGACACAGCCGGGGATCATTTTAACCCATTAAGCTGCTTACGCCTTCCCTTACACTGATTTGAACTTCAGGAGAGTATTAAATCTTAAAGAGCTTAGTCATCCATCTTGGGGAAGGCTCCTGCTGCGCGCAGGCTCTCCCCTCACCGCGCTCCTCTCCCCGAGCGCGCAGCCCTGCTCTAAATGCTGACAGACACGAACGCGAGACCCCTCTGGCAGCTGAACCCGGTTCCTGCAGCCGAAAAGCAGCCAGCTTTAAATTATCACATCGCCCAAGGGCTGCAAGTCGTGCAGGGAAGCAGGAGCGTGGGCTCCGAGGGGGAGCGCAACCCCATCCCTGCGGCGCAGCTCGAGAGGCGCTTCGGAGACCGAGCAGGGGGATAGGGCAGGGAGGAAAACAGCTCCTCATCAGGCCCTTCCCTGCCAGCCGCACCACGGAGAGAAGAAAATGGATTGCTGAGCCCCTGGGGCTTGCACGGCCTCCAGGGAACCCAAGCCACAACCAAGGCTGCAGGAAAAATAGCGACTTCTGAATGCAGCTTCTTACCTTGACACTTGGGCAGAGCAGTCCAAGGCACTCCAGCCAGCTCAGAAAATGGGACCACTGAGACACAGAAGACCTTTTTAATTGCAGAAAATGCTGATACTTCAACCAAGCCATGCATCAAAGCTGTATTTCTAAATTTGAAACAAATTCAAAATAGAACTTTCGAAGCATCAGATGACAGATGTTTTAGGGGAAAACAGTAGAATATGATCTGACATGTAACCTTTTACAAAGCTGTGTTTCCAAATCAAATGTTTTCAGAATTTAGACTCTTCTACTCAATGTTTATTCTTGCAAGTAAAATTTTCATTTTCCAACCAGATACTTCCCAAAGGAAAGAATTTTAAACAATAAACCAGGTCTCATTAAATGAATAAGGATTTGACTAGATTCAATCCAGAAGAGGAGGGTATATATTTATAGAGAAATAGAAAGATTTCTATTTAAAAATATATTTAAAATATATTTTACAGGATATTTTATATTCTGGGTATGTGCATGTACTTATTCAAAATGAGACACTTTTATTCTGGAATAAGAGCATCCACATATGAACTTAATCAAGAATAGTTAAACCTACAGTTAAGGTCCCAGGCTACTGCCTGGAAATGAAGCTGCAGATACTCCTTCTCCCTCGTGCTGTTTCTTGCTGCTAACACACCTGATCCACTCGGATAAATCTTGCTGAGCTCCCCAGCGAGTAAAGTTCTGGTCCCTGCATGCCCGTGCACACCTCGTGGTGATACTTCCAGGAGAGGGGCTGGAATCAATATTCCTGATGTTGGCAGCTTGGGGCCACGGCTGGGCAGGGATGTTGCACGGCACTGCCAGGGAGGGAGGGCACCGCTGCACCACTGACCTGCAGAGAAATTTCTACCAAACAGCTATGAGTTCCTACACCATTTAAGCTTCCTTGAGGAAAGGAGTAAAAGGAGATATTTAGGAAGGATTTTCAAGCCAAAACTCATAGGAATTCCTCATAGGAATCAGAGAGAACTCTGAGCACCCAGATTTGATAGTGGAAGCACAGGATTATATACTGCTACATCTAAAAATCTGATAAAAGTACTGACTTAATATAAATTAATCCATGATTTATGTTAAACTAGATATCCTCAAGTGACCCACAGCTGGAACAGACTGTGTATTTATGATTTAAGATAATCATATCCCTGTAAAATGATGTGCTCTCACCTCATGAAGCTTCTGTCACAGCATTCAGGTAACAAATCTACTACTAGTGAACCCTGGTCCACAGCCAGAGTTGGTGCACTGACTGTAATGGAACACTGTTCTGAAGGAGGACTGAGAAAGAGAAGCAGGACTGTTGGTTTAGACTATACAGAAAAAAAAAAACAAAAACAAAAACCAAAAGCAGGTGTTAATGAACTGTAAATGTAATAGGCACAGTAGAAGTTTAAAATCAATCCTTAAATCTTAACCCTGCGAAGCTGCAAGAGAAAGACTTGCTACTGTGGCAGTTACTACCTTCTTATGGAAGAACAAAGATACAGAACAGTAAAGTGAATATATGGAAAAAATATATGCTTATTTACAGTCTCCCAAACAAAACAAACAAAAAACAACACACAGAAAACCTCTAGTCTATCACAGATGTAGGGCTCTCCACTGCTTAGACTATTCACCATTTTTCATCCTGCTTTCAAAGGAGTGCTTACCTGGAACTCGTGTGGCAGACCTTGCCAGCCCTCTTTGAAGCTGGGCTTTCTAAAGAAAATTAAACCATTTTTCCTGGTAGTTCTTCTCTTCATGTATTGTCTACATTGATTTGGCTTTTTACAAAATGAAATTAAGAGAGTCAGCAGAGGCAAGACGAAAGTAAAGGCAGTCAAATTCAAGTCCATGCTCACACTGTCTCGAAACTTCAGTGCCAGCAAAGCAATCACAATTATCAGAAACTGACCCAAGATTATGCAAGCTTAATTCTTCTAATTACTTTAACAATAAAAATCAATGATTAGAACTCTAAGCATAAAGAAAACATACTAAGATTAATATAATAGCCACAGCAGTGGAGTTACAGGAGCCAGACAGTCAATCAACAGAATCAGAATGGGCACACTTGCTACCACCATTAGTTAATACTTGTCTCCAGAAAAAAAAAGTGTTTTTTAAACATATTTTTTCATAAGATCCATGCAGTGTCCACAATATCTTCAGATGATTTCTGAAATTTATGAAGATTATATTGCATTCTAATCTTGCCCAGGCAATGTAACTGCAGTTGGCTTAGTGTCACCTGCAAATTTAATAAATAAATGCATATAACTTCCTCACTGATGATGTAAATGACAGAGCTCAAAAGCTCCAGCATCAGGGCAGCTACCGTCGAGCTCTACCAGCTCACCCCTTCCCGTCTACTGGAAAGTAGAGCTACTTTCTAGTCAGCTCTACGCATCCTTTGCAGGTTCATCCGGCTATTTTACATTACTGAATCAACAGTTTTTGATTATTGAACCAAAAAAGCATCACAAAATTCAAAGCCACAACTGCATTCCTTGGATCATGCTTTCAAACAAACACTTGCTCCCAAAACTGTGGTAAGGACACGTGCCATGGATTCAGCACATCAAGCAGCACATGGCTAAGTATGAATACAGCAAAAGGGGACAAGCAGAAGTATATCTTTCTAAACATCCTATGTTGGGGCCAGAAATGCCCTTTTTTTGTTCCTTTAGTGGTGGTAAGATTAGCACAGACTCTCCAGGATTTATCTGAAAGACTGTGCTGTTATTGTTCACCTTCAGCCTTCCAGGGGATCTTAACTGCACCGCAATGGAATTCAGCAAGGCATTTTTGTGTTCTTATTAAAACAGCTTCACTTGCTATTATAGAAATGATTTTATAGAACATTCATAGTACCAGATCGATACTAACTGCATATTGCATTTTATATTGCAGTGGCTATAGTCACATTTAGAAACAGAACAGCCATCCACGACTGGCAGGTTTCTCTGACAGAGACAGTCGACATTTATATTCCTCATGAATAAACAAAATATTATCAGGACTCCTGAGAAAGCAGACCTTGATTGCCACCTGGAAGACAGAATCAGAAGGTCAAATCACTTCTCCAACAGCAAAACTGCTTCCATCCTTGAGACGCGGGACCTCTCAAAAGGCCTTCTGCCCAGGAGTGGGAGACATCTAAAGAACATAATGGGTGTTGAAAAATCTATGCCATTAGGACTTTTATTAAAACTACCAAAAGTTAAATCAGTGTCTATTTCAGCTGATCAATCCTTGCTCTCTTGTTCAATTATCAGACCAAAATCTGATAGTTATAAATGGCTACTCCTGAAGGAGACTCGAGTTGCTTCTATGGAACACCGGCAGGACTCAGGCATTGCAGAAGGAAAAGGCTCTACTGTCACATTATGTGACACCAAAGCCACAGCACACGGGTGCTGTGATTCACTTGGGCTCTCAAACTCCGAGACTGATGTCCTCACACAGAACAGCCCTAAGTCTTGGCTTAGAAGTCACAAAACAGTCAGAGACTTTCCGAGCGAGATCCTCAGCTCCTCTCGTTTCCTGCATACAATAGCATTATTCAGCCACGGAAGTTTCCACTTAGCTTGCATTTATGCCAACCACTTTTAATTGCAAAGGAAAAGGATGTTAAATTCTCCCGTTTGTTTTTTAATTCATAAGGGACATACCAGTGCATGGCAAGAGTTATAGGTTAAGGGTTGTTCTCCCCACCTAGTCTCACTTAAGGGACTTGCATCATCCTCTCACTTACCTTGCAAAACTGTAGGAAAATATATGTTGTCATTTTTAAAAGACTACAAGGACAAATCACTGTGAATTTGCTGGCAAAGAAGGATGAGGGAAATCTGAACAGTTTCTAATGCCTTCAAGACATTTCTGTAAGTTAATTCAGAGTCACCTTGACTAATGTAGGTCTCACTCAAGATAAACTAGCACTCTTCTAATATATGTACAATAATTCAGAGAATTTACTTTAACAACTCATCAGAAGAGATACAGAGCAGCAAGCTTCACTGAAGAAAAACTTAATGCAGGAAAGAGTAAAGTAACTGAAAGACCAGTCTGCTTATTCTTGGCAACCTTGTCCCAGTGATAACTGTGAGAGAGGCAGAAAAAGGCTACTGAATGCTGCTTACGGAACCACGTATGAACCACAGCCACATCTGTGGACTGCTAGGGTGACCCATAATACAGCCCTATTGAAAATTCTTCTTCTTTTGATCCACAGAAAGGTTTGAAGTAATGTTTCCATATGAGTTTTGTTCATATTATGCAGGATCTGGCAAACTACATTATCTGTTGGAGACAGAGCAATTAAGCAAACTGAAGCAGTGTTTTGAACTTAGGGAAAGTGTTTTGAGAAGCTTCCCTCCTCCCCGCTCCTCGTGCTGGGATAGAAGGCTTGTTAGTTAATTAAGTCAATGCAAATGACCTGGAATAAAAATTATACACTACATGCTAACATAGTTTAATAGCCTCCGGAGTCAAAGTTTAGTCAACTTCAATGGACTCTAACTCTCTCCAAAAATATAGTTTATTAACAAACACATACAATAAATTCCACTACTAACTTGAAATAAAACATCTAGCAGGCTCACTTTCACACTAGTTGACATTTGGTCAATACAGAGCTAGAAGCAATACACAGATGCTTTTGACAGACACAGACTGAAGTCAGTTGTAATCCAAGCTCAAACTGTAATCCAAAGAAGGGCACATGTAGCAAAAGCAATGGAGACTTCACACGAACCTTGCCATGTCTTTCCACCAGACCTTTGGTCCCTTACAAAATAGGTCTGTAATACAAAGAGTAATAAAAATTCTGGATTCAATTTACTCGGCCTCTTCCATCACAAATTAACATTTTGCAATAGTGTGAGTAGCATGGAGAGGGAGGTAAGAGGCAAAGAAAACTACATCTTAGAATTACGTAAGTTCACTGCAGATAGAAAGGTTGCCTAACAACAGGCACGGACTTCAGTCTCATTGTCCCAACTTTTTCAAGAAAGATCGTGACACTAAAATGAATTCTTCTTTCATCGCTTAAGACTTGAGACAGCTCCCACTGACATCAAGGCAAAGGTCCTTCCATTATCAGCAACACTCGGATGGGGCCTCAGCGGCCTTAACAACAACAGTCACCTTCTCCCATGAAGGTTTTGCCACTGTCCAGTCTTCAACTTGGCTGTGGTGTCAGTAAAACCTGACAAACTGTTGCCACACGGGGGATTACAACAGTCTTCTCCTCCCCTCTTGCCAGAAAATGGGATTCAGCAGAATTTGATATATAAGAACAGCAGCCAACTTGGCATTAAGTTGCTCCACTCTGCTCAGTGTAAGATCTTGACCTCATCACAATGAAGTAAATAGGAGGTTTGTAACGAACTTCAATACAAGCCCAATAGAAAAATACTCACTTCTTGATACCATAGCTTATTTTTTACACAAGAGAAGACATTTGTATTTGTGATCCTCTACGGTCGGAGTAGCAGGAAGGTTCCCAAGTACAATATTCCAAAAGTAACAAAACCCAGTATAAAACTGATCAACTAGAATTTTTAAACAAACCTAGAGATTCCCACATTTCCTTCATGGTAAAACAAAAACTTATCACTGTCAGCCCAGTACGGTCACACTACTATTAATGACGGTTATCACAACAAATAAAAATTATGGCTGCGCTCCCTAATTGCATTCAGAATTAATCTTAGAAAAAAAACACAGGAAAATTGATGAGTTAAAAACTTCATGACCCATCCTCCTCCTGCACCGTCCTCTCATAACTTATGGTATTAAAAAAAAAAAAAAAGCCAGAAATTTCCCCTAGACCCACCCTAAGCAAAGAGGTGAGATCTATTTTTACGATACAGAAAATCTTACAAACAGTCATTTTTATAAAGCTGGCACCAGGTTCTGAAAATTCAAGGAGAAATTGATCTCAAAATAAACAGACCTGATCAACAAGAGCAATCAAACTTACTCAAAAGTAAACTCATTAAAGAAGTCACAAAACAGTGAACTTGCACTGGAAAACAAACAAACAAATTAGTGATACCCAGTTCAATCAGCAACAAGCTCTCTCCCCTCTGTGCCACTTGCATAGCAGGCTCCTCAGCTTAGCTGGTATGAAATACAGTAGAACAATAAAAAAATGGATGAGAAGAGAGTTCTTTAATCTAGAATAATATCACCTAATACTATAGATGAATCCAAATAAACATTGTTTGTATCAAAAACAGACACATGAATTTAAGCTACGTTTTCAGGCTATATATTGGCTTTCCTCTTCCTTCTTAAAAAAATACGGTATGACATTTCAGCTTCTATTGCATGCTGAAGTCATTTATTCATTGAACATTCCATTCTTGATATATCATCTATCAAAATGTTAGTTAAGATTCATCCTGCTTATAGAACAAATGAAATTTTTTTCTGCTAACTGCACTTGCAGACAATAATAAAGACACTGATATGAAGCCAATGAAAAATAATTAGATTGTGGAAAAAATGTCAAGCCCCACTCTTACTGTTTGGCTCTTAATAAAACAAAAGCCTATGTCTTTTTTAATGGCCAAAAGACTTAAATCCAAAATATCATTAACAGACAGAATTCAGAAACAAACTTTGTTTTAAGCAAAGTCTCTGAGTTGCTAAGGATAAAAAAAGTAAAATAGTGTAAAATAAACTGCCAACAAAACATCTCCTCCAAAGAACACAGAGAAAACCATAATAAAAATGATACTGAAAAAACATGATCAGAATATTACACATTAACCTGTGTAATAGTACAATATCTTAGCAGAATATTGTGTAGGATTATTTTCAGCCCAACAATATTTTACTTAAGGGGAAGACTAGTATGTGAAATCAGGTGCCATTTTAAAATGGGTGTGTTTCATATAGCTTTTTTCTGTTTACCAATACATATCTTTTAAGATGCCAGGTCAATTCACAATAGCTCTACTCCAAAAGCTAAAAGCACATGACATATGTCTGCAGGGCAAATTAAACCATTTAATGACATCTGCATGTGCCACCCATTCAAATACTGGATTTTGTACCACACTTGCACATTTCAGTTATGGGCATATAACGAAGATGGGCAATTTATACCCCAAAATGTGTAGCACTGCAGAAAAACAAACAAAAAAACTCCACATAGCTGGAGATTCATATTGCAGCTTCTATGGTAATCCCCCTTGGAATGAAGGCCTGTTGGAGGTACCAAAAGCGAAACAAGTTAGTGAAGTAACAGAGAATAAGAAATCCAATAGTACAAAGTCTGCTTGGGACAAGGCTCTTTCCCCTACTGCAAAGCAGTTTTATTAAATGGGATTTATTTTAGAAAGTTTCACAATTCTTAAAAAGTAGTGATACTTGCATTCCTGAAGGATTAAGTTCTACATTTCTTAATGCTAATTCAACCCTCTGAAACCAGCCCAGCAGAACCAGCAGGGCTTTTACAAGTAACATGCACAACCTAAAATTCCACCCCCAAAACCTGCCTTTTTGGTCCTCTTTTAAGCTCTTAAGATACTCTATGTATTAAAGAGATGCCAGGAAGCTTGCAGCATAAACAAATGCTTCTTTGGCAAACGGAAAACATTTTAATGCCCCCTCCCTCCAAAGTATGCGTACCTCACCACAACATATGCTAATATACTACCAAATAAGCCTCTTTATCTTGCCATTTTTATAACAAACCGTTTCATTCATATCTATTTCAGTGTGCAACTAACTACTGCACAGAGCAGAACACTGTGTTAAATCAACATGTGGTTTATACCCAAGCATAAATCATGAAGACATTGTATTAAAAATTTATATATTCCAAAACAAGCCAGGAGGGACTGATTTTATGTAAGTTGTTTCAGTGTAAAATTAAACATTTAAGTTATGCAGACATTTTGGGCCTTTTTACCATCCTTTGTCCTTTATTTAAAATGATGGTGATCAAACAAAAAGATTCCCACAAAGACAGCAGGGGAATTTTGTGCTAAATCTGCTATTAACATGCTAAAATAGATGTTACAGCCCTTTTGGGAGGATACCTATGTGTGCATATATGCCTACACATCAACATACACTAGTCCTCCCCCTCTTGTAGCCTTCTCTGAGGTTACAACACTCAAATGAACCTCTCTCAGATATCAGCCAAATGCCTAACCAAGAAAAGGAGGAAGAACTGCTCTTTGGCTCTTTTCAGGCCTATGGTCTGCACTTAAGATATAAACACAGATAAATATTTACCATCATGTTATTACTTTTTTCCAAGT
>JAUBNY010001079.1:563335-583784 GCA_032275445.1 Crypturellus soui
GGCAGCACACGATCCGTTTCTGTCCCTATAGATTTCACCTCTGCTGGCAGGAACACAGTTAACTGACCCGATGAAAAGGAGAGCAGTTTCACCTCTGAAACCTGAATTGGAGAGCCACAACTGGAAGGACACACAACATTTGCAAAGTGGTTAGAAAACAGCAAAAGTAACTTCATGGAAAAATTCATGTGACCTGCCAAAAACACGCCTGATACTGCTGTTCAGAGCAGCACCCTGCAAGGACTCTTGGAGAGTGTGATACCTTCTGATGTGCCTTTCCTACAGATCCCCAGGCTGTGACATGCTGGTCTTGTGTCACCTGGAGGTTTTCACTGACCATGTACATGTGAAAGATAGAAATGAGAACACTATCCTAAGGGGATCAATCAAGTCGACTACTCAAAAGTTGTCCTATGTCCTTTATTTTGTCTAAAAGCTGATCTCATTTAGCCTCTGCCACCATTGCTAAGTATTTTGCATAAGGAACAGTTTTGTACCAAATAATTTGTTTTCCTGTGTTTTGGATCAACTAGCTGAGAATGAAGTGCACAGGCTGATTGCTGCAGACTTTCTCCATCCACAGAGATCCCTTGGAGAGGAAAAAAAAAAACCAAAAAATAAAACCCCTAAGCTGTAATAAGAAGATAACCCAGTAAGTCTACTAGCATTGTCCTTCCCAAACCATGAGAAAAAGAAAAGTTATTTGGATCCAAGGACAGAAACTTAGCCTGTAGTAAAAATAATTATTCTTTACATGATCCCTGTTGCAATCTATCATACCAGAGAGACACGCAAAGGAAAATTCTGCTAAGAAGTTGGGGAAGTCAATGGGGGAATTAGAATTGTTTATGACAACTTAAATTTGAAGCCAAGAGCAACTTGTTAGGGCCAGTCCTAACAAATGGAACAGAAACACAAATTACTCAGCCTTCTCAGATATTGGACCTAAAACTGAGGTAACGCTATTAGGCCGTATCAGGCGTGAAAGAAATCTCTTAGTATTTCTCTGATGACAAAGAATCTCATCTCCTCTATTAAAGAAAAAGCACCCCAGAGAAACAAGCAACGAAGAACAGTAGCAAACAGCAAGTCAATAAGCCTCTTGTCAAATACTTAATACATTCCCACAAATCATTAATGGGATTTAAAAAAAAAGAAAACAGGATTTCAGAGCTCTAATATTCCAATAATTAATTCTCCAGCAATGTGTTCCCAACAAATTAGTTCGCACACATCTTCAAGCTGAGCAGCCCCTCTGCATTCTGAATAGAGAGAATTCCCATAAGCTGCTACAGTTGCTACAATTCAAAGCTTGGCCGTTGGGGCTGCCTGAAGAGTGGGGCTATTCATGTCCAATGCTTATTCCCACAACACTGAAAAACAAAGCGAGCAATCCAGATATCAAGCAGAACAATCTAAAAGAGACAGACCCTTAAGTCAGGCTATATTATATGGAAATATATATTACACACACACACACACAAAAAAAACCCAAATATCAGAATTTTTCAGGGAAAGAATTTTGTCCTATGAGTAGTGCTGGGTAAAAAATAAAGTCTTGACAAAATGGAGGTCAAGAACAAAAAAAGCAGGGAAGGGAAGAGGGGAAAGATGATTTATCAAGCAGGAAAAATGGAGCTACAGAAGATCCCTGGCAAATAAACCCCAAGGGGAAGCACTGTGACCACCACTCAGCTCCCTTCAGCAAGCAGACAGATACCTAGCTAGAGACTATGAAATCCAATCTGCAAAAAGATCAAAATTTATTCTGAGTGCTGAGATCATCACCTGTTATGTAAAAGACATTTTTTCAGTCAGTCTGACTGCAGGATTCCTAGACAGATATTCATTACTTACACAGTGCAATTTATATTCTATTTTCAGAAATCTAGCTTTATATTTGTAACAGCAACATGTCAGATTTTGTTACCCCGTGGATGCCCAAGAAAAGCACTAAACCCTGGATCTTCAGCCCTTTTGTTTGACCTGTAAAAATCCTGCATGGGTTACTAATACCTACTTGGAAAGAACATAGAAATGCTCCAGATTACCATTAATATATGATTTTTAACAATGTTGCCCAGCACATCATCAAATAAAGCTTGGGTTTCTTATTAAAATATATAGAAATGCTTTTCCCATGTCTAAGTTTTTCTTTAAAATAATCTAAATTTCAAAAGCATTTCATAAAGGGAAGTATGCATTTGGTACACAAATGCAAATACTATTTTGCTTACAAACAAAATAAAATTATTTTTCAATTTCTTGTTGTAATAAAATTGTAGACTCGTCGTATTCTCCAGGCAGAATGCTACCAGCAGTAGAATAGCAGTAGTCTAATCAAAAGAACTGGTAATAGTTTTATCACTCCTCCAGCTCCCTTTTAAGGGCATTTTGTGGAAATTTAGTTATCAATTTTATAACCATTACCAAACAACAATAATCAAAGATATCAAATTTTTACCAAAAAATTATCAAAATTCCAACTGAAATAGAACTTACTGTGGAGAACAGAGGAGTCTCATAACAAAGATCAGTGGGAAGATAAAAATATTTTGGTTGAGATTAAAATAAGGACTTCAAATGTTACAAAAATTAATTGGATGGTTATTTAAAATCTCCTGAATTAAACAGAATAGTTGGATCGAACTTCTCAGGGCACTTCCCCTACTCTTTTCAGTCAAATCAATACATTTCTATTATCCTTAAAGCCAACTCTCTACCATCATTAATATCTTTCTTAAAAGGTATTCTCAGTTCTGAAAACAAACAAAAAAACCCTAAGAATTGTTTTACTGAAAAGCAAATCTGTAAAAGTTTGAGGCTGCACACAGATCAGCAGAATTATAATACAACTGCGAGTGTTTAAATATCACACGATCAGCTATGCGACACAGGAGTATTAAAAAAAAATTAAAATGTCAAGACTCAGTATCTCACACATTGCAGCAGAGCACAGGCTGTAAAGAGGGAATTTATATTTAATGTAAGATCTGCTGAGAGCAAGCAAACCAGAAATTTATAATTAGATGGTAATGGGGACAATTCTCCTCTGATCAGTCTTCCACCAGCAAGACTCCATTCATTTCAGCAGTGCTGATCCCAAATTATGCCAGTGTCAGTGTTGAAAGAATTAAGCTAGTGTCCTACACAGACCACTTTTTCCTCACATCCTAACCGCAAACATGAGACTGCCTAGGATATTTTTGAAATGCACACTTAAAAATATACCTGTCAATCCAGAATTCCTAAAAAAAGTTACTTATTTTAGTTAGTTGGTGCCAAGCCATATGAAGTGCTGATGCTGGGATGTAAAGTGAGCGAAGGGGCTGCACATGACATTCCAAGAAATGGCCCTTAACTTAAAAAATGTTAGGAATTACAAACTAGTTAAATGCTGTAACATGAGAAAAGTTTTTTTTTTTTTTTGCATTCTTTAGTTCTGAAAAATAAGATAAAAAAAATCTACAAAGCCTACATTTTTGGCCACATTTAAATGCAGCTACTCTTCAGGTTCAAGCCCTCCACTACCATTAAGAATTCCTTTAGAATAACTGAACTGACTGTTATGGCTTAATACTGAAATATTGTAAGTCAGCAAATTAACACACAAAATTTATTACCAAAGTAAAAGAAAACTGGCAGCTGCAGTAATCCCCTTAAAGTAACATTAGTGGCGAATCAATCACAAAAAAGGAGTTGTATCATACAGGCACATATTTAGGAGAAATTTTACGAGGAAAAATTATGCAAAACATTTAAATTAACTCATACCTACCCACTGCAACCAATGACTTTATTATATAGATAAGAAGGAAGCCCTTTCAGATGGATGTTGTTATCCACATACACGTATTGTAGCTCCCGAGAACGACCTAAATCTGGGTTCAAAAAACAAGAAAAAAAAATGTAAGGGGGAGAAGGGATGACAAAGTGATAATTTTAAGCAAAACAGTTTATTTAAAAAAAAAAAAACAACAAAAAAAACTAATGAGACTCACTGTAAGCAAAGCTAAATTATTAACTTGTCACCTTAAAAAGTGAGCTAATTATTTTATTATGGATTAACTGAAAAACTGGTTAGAAACTGACATACATACATATACATACATACACAAATCCTTCTCAATAGTCCTGAAAATCCCATTAAGAATTTTCATACTGAAAACTCTAAAGTCAGTTTGGAGAAAGAATGGGACAATTTATTTCAAATTTATTATGGATACTTCAAGAACATAATATTTGTATGCCTCTACCTTAAATTTTTATAGTCTTAAAGAGTCTGTTACACAAACTAATCATGACAAACAAGTGTTTGGCTGAATCGGGCACGGTGAAAGCTTAGTGTAAAATTGACCAACTTTTCCAACTCTCAGTTCTCCTAATTGGTATAAAAACAAAGGTCACCTCAGAGGGATTAGCATAGTTTCTGTCCCTTTCATAATCACTGCTATAGCAAGAATAGAGGTAAAAATTAGAACGTTTTCTGTGATATTTCTCTTTAGATATTTTGTTTGGAGTAATGAACTGAGATCCCTCGTTACTCCTTATTATGACAGTAGGTAGTACAGTCCTTTATCACTGAATAGTTCTCCTTACACACAGAGCTCTGGATGTAATTTAACGCAGATAAAGCAAATAGCTTTTCAAGTGTGTATGCCACGCTTACAATATATTGAATGCCTTCAGCTCTCACCCTCTTGAATGGCAGCTGCAAGCATCAGAAACCTTGAAGATCACGCTGAGGAACTTGAAAGAGGCGGATTATCGAATCTTTTGTACAGAGAACAAGTGATGATACCAACAGAAAACCTAACAGGTTTCTTTTTTGGAAGAAAAGTGCTAACACAAAACCTTGAGTTGTTTTTCCTTTTAATCTAGAGCCTTACCCTGCTACAGTCTATGGAGGTTTTGTCCTAGGCTTCAGGGACAACTGGCTTTTATTCAGATTGGAGTCAGGGGACATCAGGGGGCACCTTCAACCAGCAGGGGCTTCTTTGACACTATCCCAAAGAGATTTAGGTTCAAGGCGCTGTGGGATGCGCACACCGACCATTCTGCCCCCAGGAGCACGGACAGGCATCGCCACTGCCTGGTGGGCACTGCCAGGAGGTGCCAACGTGCATCGTTAGGCGCTACCACCTCAAAAAGATGATTTATTTTGGCTGGGGATATTGCCTGGCTGAAAATAGATTACTGAAGTCCTGGGATATTTTTAGATGGAACAAAAGCATTGTTATCCTGCAAAGAATAAAAATATGGTAATGCTGGGCCACTGTAAAAGCCGGTACTGCTGCAAAAGAGCCAGGCAATAAAAGTTAAAGCACAAAGCGCGTGCGTGGCACCTCTGAAGCCGAGCGGACACTGCCTCGTGCTGCAGGAACTAATTACACCAATAAGCTGAAAATTAGGAGTGTTTTGGATGTGCTACTGTTCAACTTATTAATATGGAGAATGGGAGAATTTTTTCTACTTTTTTTTTAAGCCTTGTTTGTTCCTTTCTACACAGATGTATATAAGTGGGCTGGAAATCAGGCAACCCAAAAAAAGACTAAGAGGTGCCTTTTTCATATGCATTTTGGAGGGAGGGAGGGGGTTGGCTTTTTCCCCACCCCCTTGATGCATCTCATCGCTTTGCCTTTATCTTATGCTATGTTTAGACAGTAAGTTCTGAGTTGAAGATTGCATTTCCTAGGTAATTAAAGCAAGTTTTTGGACGGTAGACAAAATATTTCAGTAGGAAAAATTAAATTCCCCACGCCAAATAGCCCGTAACTATAAATGTTCCTTTGATAGAGTTTCTTTGCATTAAATAACCAAGCATCTCTCAGTCCCCAAAGATTTTTTTCAAGTTTCAAACACTATTCATAAAGCTTAGTTAAATTTAAATAAATCATCACTTAAAAAGCTCTTTGTATCCTATCTCCATTAATTTTTATGCCTTATATCAGTCAACAAATAGTGTTAAAACTCCTCTAAAAAACACACTTCTTAAGAACTTTGTGAAATAAGGAAGCTGCCCATCTATGAAAAGGCTAAAGCTACAAAGAAGGTTTTCATGTGGCTTTTGCAAGCACTGCACTGTGTCTAAAACATTTCCACTTTCCTCCTTCCAGGCTCCCAGATCAAAGACCTTTCTCCTAGAAATGACCAAATGCCATAAGTCCTGAACAAACCCCAATTCTAATTTTTTGCTTTTTCTTTCTTTCCCCCCACCCCTTTTTTGTATATTAAAAAAAAAAAACCTCAGGGCCCTGGCATATGCATTCCACATGGCTGAGGATGGAACAAAAGCTCTTGTGTGTCTGCACTGATGCTCTTTTAACCATATTGAGAGGGCAAGGATACAAAAGCAGCATATACTGAGGCAGAATAAGGCCTTTGTCTACTGTGCACTGATAATTAATAGGGCCGTTTTCTAAACAAAAAGTGCACATAAACCCTCAATAAAGTAATATAACACTAAATATCTGCTGCCATAACCTGTACTGTGAGGACACTCCAAAATTTATCGCCTATTTTAATTATATTTGTACCTTTATTACATAAATAATTTTTATTCTAGCATTGTCAACAGATTTAAATTTCTACTTGCAATAGAATTTGTTTTGAAGCGTTTGGTAATAGTAAAAATTTAAATTTCTATCAAAGAGTAATTTATAATGTAAATAGATATAAAATAATCAGTAGTTCCATCTGCCATTCGAGAGAATTCTCAAGACCACTTATCAGAGCAACAGGAAAACTGCATCCTTCACCCAAATGAGTGAGATAAAAGCCCACACGGTTGGTCAAGATGCCAGTTCCAGCCTGACTTGAACTTATAGTTTTGGTATTTTTAGAAATGTATTAGGAAGGTCCAAAGACTCAAATCTGTGCATTTTTATTTCTTTGAATATAAACTGGAATATATGAGAGCTGAAAAATAATCCTTTGTGTGAAATGCTTCTATATCCAACCATTAAGTATACCCTGCAGAACAAACGACTAATTCATTGTTTACCCATCTGCTTGTTTACAAGCCAGTTTTGAAAAATCAGAGTGGCATGAGATATTTTATATTGTATTTTACAATTTTGATTCCATTTGTTACACTATTTTTTTTTCTTAAGATGCATGTACTCTCAAACTGCAGAAAGTTAAATATTACTGTTTAAACTAAAAAAAAAAAAAAAAAAAAAAGAGATACATAGTACATATCCAGCAATGCAGGGAACGTGGAGGGAATGTGCCAGGAATGTGTTGGAATATATCTTGTTCCTATTAAATTCTTATTAATTCCTAGAAAACGTAAATTTCCATTATACAAGCAAGGCTTCCAAAGGCAGCTACTAAGGCCACGCTTAGATGAAGAACTGATTCTGTGGCAACGCAATGGATGTTAATCACCATATGGAAAACAAGAAGAAAGCCACACTTTAACAAGTCAGTATGTTAGCCAATATGTTTAAAACACAACTATTTCTTCCAACATGGACATCTCTAATAAAAAAAAAAGAAAAAAAAAAAACACATTCTGCTTGGTGATAAATAAGATGCCTGCCTTCCTACTCTACTCCCTAATTTCAAGAACTTGCTTGACAATTTTTGCTTGATTACCACTTGTAAATGTTTCTACAATGTCTATCTCTCAGTTATTTAACCTCCTTACTCACGGTCATTAACCATGAAAGAGAAGTTGGATGCAGGAGTATACACAAAATAACATTAGCCAACATGGGCATCCAGCAGAAATAATGCTACAGTTGTGCCTCAACCTCAGCAGTGCTCCATGCCCTACCATACACCCCCCCAAAAAAACTCCACATGGCAGAAGACAGATTTAATCTTTTTGCTTTTTCAGTGCACTAACCCTCTCCCCTACTTTATTTCATCAGATCTTGACCATTCTGAAACCTTCTGATTCTTCAGAAGGAAGGATTAAACATTAACATTTATTCCGTAGTGCTTTTCCTCTGAACTCTAGGATTTATGATTCAGTTTCATATTCAGAGATAGCAAATTATCTCCAAATGTTCACCAGTGAGTCACTATTAAGAACTACTGAACAAGGTCAATTGATAGTCTTTGATGTTTCCCGTTATTTTAAAGTTCCTTTTGAATGTTTTGAATTTTGAGTCTAAAAATAAAGAAAAAAAAAGAAGGTGTGTCATTTTATTAGAGATTTATTTCCTCCTTTTGAACTTAAAACACTTCAGCAGATCTGCAGCTGATCCAGGTCATCGCTCACTCTCAGATAAGCTACTAGCGTAAAAGTAAAGAAAAATTTTACATTAAAGGATTTGAATGGTTTAATGTTTTACATCTTATCACATATAACAGCATCTTACTTTTGCAAAATTAAAAATATTGAGAAGTCCTCAACTTCCCTCACTTGTAAAGCGAAACTAGAAAGATTTGCCAGTGTTGGGGTAGTTACTTTGCTCATTTTAGAGAGTGCCGTGGAAAGTGCACGATGCATCCTGGGACTCATCTGCCCACTTATATAATGACATATGTTGGGACACAGCCAAAACACTCCCTTTGGAGAGGTCAGTCACAGTTAGAGGCCCCTGACAGTAGTAAAGGCTTCCTGAGTCTTAGCTTATCAACTTTTTTGAAGACTAAACAGCTAGTACTATAAAAACTGTTAATACCTACACAAAGCAATTACTTTAGAAATAAGATTACCTCATTTTTAGTAACCTTAATTTTTTTCTTTTTTTTTCAACATGATTTGCTGCATCTAAAGTTCAGCTGCACCTCATCAACCAGACGCCAATCGCGTGCTAGAAAAACTACTCGTGGATATTCAGCGGACGTGACAGATCTGTCTATGTGTCCACATTTCAGCAGAAATTAGCCCTCAACAAGCCACTGAAAGTAAAAAACACATGGAAAAGGACTTGCTTTCCACAGGCAAAGCACACAGTCCTACTAACATGGCAACTCCTTCCCACCAGAAAGCACCACACATTTGCTGTGCCTCCTGCTATGAAGGCTTCCTTCTACAGATCCAAACTTATAAAGGGTTAAAAGGCAGATGAATTCTTTTCTGGGCTACTGCTGCGAGAGATTCGATGGATGCCTATACACAGCACAAACTAAAATTCAGCTAAATTATGCAGTGCTGCCATTCCTCATGATGCTACATAATTTCTGTGTAGTTACTGGTTTCCATGGCAAGTTAAAAACCCGGGCTGAAGAATCTTTGTTAAATCATCACATCTAGCAAACAAACAGCTCATTACCCAAAGTGGTGGAACTCAGATTACATAGTATTATATTTAAACAGGGCATCATTTAAACTTTCTTTCCCTCAGTTGGCTAAAAATAAAGCAACTTTAATAGCTGACCTATGGCTTTAAAACAGACATGAAACCTTACTGCTTCTCACTTTTTTCATTTATTATTTTATATTTTCCAACAACGTGATCACTATAATGATCCTGCAAGGACAAGGATCGATGAAAACTGCCTGTTGATGGGTTGTTTTGGAAGGTAAGGTTGTTTTTTCACCCGCTCTCTGCTCCCCGGTCCTGGGATGAGGGCAGTGACTCACCGAGCGGCAGGAAGGCCAGGCGGTTGCCGGCCATGGAGAGCTCGTTGAGGCTGGGCAGCTGGCAGAGGTGGCGGGGGACGCAGCACAGGTGGTTGCGGTCTGCGGTCAGGTACTGCAGCGACAGACACATGTGCAGCCTTTCGGGTAGCGTTATCAACCGGTTGGTCGAGATGTCCAGTGTCTGCAGCTCCCTCAGGTCTCCGACCTCTGCAATGCAAACAGTTAGGCATGGAGATACATTAATTACGTTCATAACAAAGCTGCAAAGATGATCTCAGGAAATCAAAAGCAGTTATTTGTGAGGCAGTATGTTTAGATATGACCACTCTCAAGACAGCACGTTGCTCAACCGTGTCTGTTACTACCAACAAAAACATCAACCAACTTCCAGGGCCAAAATCAGAAATAGCAAAAAAAAAAGAATGCTTAAAAATAAGAGACTTTACATAGCTTATGGTTAGCAAGGGTGTTTTACATGACCTCAAATTCATGCAAATTTAGATTAACTTAAAAAAAAAAAAAAACATATGTGGCTACAATGCTGATATCCACCTTATTTAAGATTCTCTTGCAATTAGACTTACAGATACATGCATACCATTTTCTGCTTAGTGACAGTTCTTTCACAAAGCCTGCTTAGGAACAACTGCTCCCTACAATTTGACAGGGCTAGCTCGAATTAGAGCACATATTCATTTTAATGATCTGTGAACTGTTACGGCGGGTTACGTTATTTCAGGACGACATTACAGTAAGTTATAAACTATAGTTGCAATAATTACACTTCTAGACATTTTCTTTCTTAACACTAAGAATCTGATTAATTATTGTCAGTGTAAGAGCTCTGCAGAAGCCCATGTGGTTCTTTAAATAGTTTCATATAGCTTTCTCCGCAGATTAAAAAAAAATTCTTCAAAATGTGCAAGACCTAATCAAGTAGCCTCACTTGTGTAGTGGAGTGATTTCCTTTGTCTGGTCTTTGGGACCAGGCTGTGCTTCTCTAAAAGGCGAATGGATGAATACATCTGAGAAACCTTATGGGTCATCTCATTTGTGTATTAATTCTGTTACCATAAATCCATAAGTGAGCTAATTCTATTAATTATTTCCCCTGAACATGGGGGAAGCTTTAAACAGTTTTGCTTTATTCTTAAATACATTGCAGTAACACAACCAACACATCAAGTATTCAGTGCTCTAAATTCTCCTGGCAATTCACAGCATCTTTCAGAACCAGGTTTATTTGGCCTTAGCTAAACAAATCCATCTTTTGCATCTGATAGTTGCTAAGGAATATTCCTTAAAATTGTCTATACTGAAAACACATGTCAGATCAGGCAAATTATAAAATAAATAGTCTACAGTTCTATTGCCCAGACTTATATATATATGGCAACTCTATTTCAGATAAACCTCAACAAGACCTGTTTTGCCCTTAAGCTCCCTCCATGGCAGGAGTTAGAAAATTCCCTATTCTCTGAGCTCCGAGAGCACCTTGCACGATTTCTGCATTTTAAGACATAAACAAAGTGCTGGGTTAATTTCCAGCCGTCTTATACACATTGCGAAACAGAAAAATGACAAATTTACGTTGAACTTCAGATTGTGGCACAAGCAGCTGCAATACAGAGATGACCACATTCTTCAGCCCTTTGACAATTTTGATGTTAACAGCAATCACGAGCTCTATAAAAAAAAAAACTACTGCAAGATCGAAAATAAATTGCAAAAGAAAAATAATCACCATTAAACAGCAGAATACTACTGCGCGAAATTACTAAAGCAGTCTCATTTTCAAGAGTTTTATATTCCTTACAGAGACATATGCTTTAAAACAGTAACAGGAAGAGAGCCACCTACATTCAGCCAAACCACTGACCACAGGCAGGCAATAATAGGGCTCGCTATTTTCAGGCACTAACCTTTTTCTCTCCCACTAAAAACAGTTTTCTAATTCAGTATAGGTCCAAAATCCCATAAATGTTATGGTTGGCAAAGCTGGCAGAGTTTCAAAGACATTGCTAGAATGATATGTTTCAAATCTAAGAGGAAATAAAAGTATTCTCACTTTATCCTTCATCCAAAAAACACATACTTGTGCAAAACTTCATCCTCTCTACCTTAATCTTCCAATGCATACCAGATGTAAACATCCACTTTCAGCGTAGAGCACCATATGTTACAAAAATACCCACCAACCCATGATGAAGTTAAAAAGTAAACCAAACCTCTGAAAGTGCCATCAGATTAAAGATAGAACCCCCAAGACTCCCCACCTCAGAGTTGAAAGCTCATTCTGAAAAGCGTGCTCAGACATATTTTAATGACACTAAATTGGTTTCCATCTCATTAGAGCAAAGGAAAACAATAAAGAATGAAACAAAATATAAACAGCCCATTAATAGGTTTTTCAAGCCTTTATTTACTAAATACCATCATCCATACTTTTAAAATCTTGCAGTGTGAATACTGAAGGACACCTTGTCTATACAAGCAGTGAAAGATTCGCAAACCTCTCCTCTGCTATCACCTAATGAGGCTCTTTGGTACTTGGGAGAGGTAAGCTTGCGAAATTTTAGTCAGTCATGGAAAATAACTAACTGAAAAGATTTGTCAGAGAAGGGACTTGGATTCAGAGATTTTCAACTCAAATAATGCCGCAACAAGAAAGAGACAAGCATTATGCATCACCATTAAACCCCACTCAGGAATTCCAATTACATTTAAATGAAATTCGCAAATGTGTCATTTAAAATTTATATTAGCTTCAGTATTTTAAGATTAACACTATCAAAATCAACACAGCAGTGCTCAGAGCCCCATTTTGACATCAGAGACTACAGCAAATCCTTGGGAGCTCTACCGAACCCTGTTTGTGGCGGCACACGGAGTCCCAACTTTAAGTTGCTGTGTTGATTTTTGTACCAAAGTGTTTCAGTTACATCCATCTGCTTTCACATATATTTGGGCAATTATGTGGTTTGACCATATGGTACAAATGTGTTCAGGGGGCAGTACACACGAAGTATCTGACAGACTGTAAATTCACATACGGCCTTACCTCCCAGAAACTTATACCCAGGCTTACCCCAGGGTCCTGCCTACTGGCTTCGAGACTCGATTTCAGTGACACACACGAGTACTTAAGACTGCACTCGTATTATTTGTGTTCTAAAACTGCCAACACTCGGAATAATTAAGTCACCTTTTTCAACCTTGCTAATACAAAGAGTAAACACAAGATTCGGAAGTGATTACTGGGGCTCCAGAACCCAGTCCTTGCATTTGTTGCAACAGCTTTCCAAAGCACTTGGAGAAAGGGACAAGCGATCTTAGTGTTTATGTTTACAAAAGACAAAACTCCAAAAAGGTGTGTGTCTCAACCCAGGAAGAAAAGGAACATTGTGATATTGTTGTTACCAGAAAGGTTAATCCTTAAAACAACTTGAGGGTATTTCCTAAATTATGACCTTCTAACAAAACTGACTGTATTTATCTAGCAACACAAAAAATATGGCTCAGACAGCTTAAATGCCAGGTTTTAAAATTAATTCCTATGGTTTTATTTGCAGGAAAAACACCATCTGGAAGTAACCAGCCTATACAACATATAATAATTGCCAAAGGCAATTCAAACTTCCTTAACCTTTGGGGGGTACAGGCCTCACCAGCTGCATAACTGAAAAAAACTAACAGTTTTCTTTAAGTTTCAAGAACAATCCCACCTTTCCCTGACGGGCCATAACCCAAAATTTTATCCAAAGATATATGAAACACATACACAGTTGAATTTGACTGTATGGAAGGCATGGATTTACTTTAAATTACACACTATCTGCGTATTTCAAACCAAGTAAAGAAAAAAGGGGTGGGGGGGGACAGAAAAGGGCTATAGACCTACCTGCATGAGTATGCACCTCAAAACAGGATATTAAGAGAAATCAGAGAACCTACAAGGAATGGAAAAAGGCACTGATCAGCAAGGAGAGCTGTCACTTAGAGGTCAGACTGTAGAAGTTAAATGAAAATTGCAAGAAGAAACAGCCAAAAGAGGGAATTCTCAAATAAAATTAGAAACAAATAAAATATTTCTAAGAGAGAGTATAAAAGCAAAGAAGTGGTGCCAACAAGGAGCAGAAATTAAGACAACAGAGCAAACATTAAATGAGCATTTTGCATCAGATTCTCCTGCAAGAATAATGCTGTATATGAGGACAGAGACAGAATACCTCATGAGAGCAAGATAAAGAACCTGAAAATTACCACATCCATTACTGAAATGAAATGAGGCTGCTTAAAAATTTTTTGCCCAGGCATAGAGAAAAATGGGTTATACATCAAAACTGCAAGCTCAGGAATGAGGATTCTCAGTAAGACATTTAGGAGATAGTAGCCTAGGGCTGGAGAACAAATGTTTAACCTGAGTCCAAAAAAAGCCCAGTAAACTTGGTGTTCTTCAATAGCTTGCAAGAGTAACCAACAACTGGCACATATGAGGAGAAATGGTATTTTACTAGCTAACCTTTCTTTGATTAAATTACATCTCTTAGTTAATAGTAACATGCAAGTACAGTATCTAGTACTGCATACACTGGAAAGCAAGTTATTGAGATAAGAGTAAAAAAAATCACTAGCAGTGTTCCTCAGGGGCCTTGTTTAGAATTGCTACCAGCTAGCTTGGGAGAACACTAGTTCTTGGATGGCTGATGATGCAAACATTTAAAGTACTGCTAATATGGTAAATAATCAATTATCATACAGGAAGGGACAAAACCGTTCATGCCTAAGTGACAGAAATGGCATGAAAAATAATGGGAAAAAAAATGCAAAGTCAGGAACTCTCAGACTGATGGAAATGCTGCGAGTTAGACCCCTGCTATTACCTGGGAACAACGGAGGGAGAGAGGGACTGGGAATACTGGTTCACTGGTAACGAGCCACCAGTGGGAACGACTAGTGCCATTGCCACATAGAAGCAGTATTTTAGTAGGAGCAAGGAAGTCTGTGAATATACCTTTGTAGGAGGCATGGCATGACTTGGTTTGAAACGCAGGTGTTCAGAAACAGAGACAGGGTTAAAAAATAGGTATTTCTAACTGACAGAGAGTGATTACCACAATGATTTCAGACAAAGAGATCAGGCAGCCACAACTATGGCACTGTTGACTTGTGCGGGCGGTGTTAAGAGGAAGAAATGACACAGACACCTGTAATGTATGTCCCCAGGATAGGTTTAAGAAAAACCCTAATGCCACAATCTTAACTACTAAATTAGTTATGAAATATAGGGGGATTCCTCATGCCAAGCAGCTGAAACCAGAGATCAGCTCTGCAATGCCTCAAGAGGACTTAAATATCTTACAAGATGGTTGAAATAAATTAAATAGCCTATTATATATTTACTGTCCTACCACACAGCTCATATCTCATGGTTTATAAAAATCTTTCTTTCTAGCACAAACTGACACTTTTGATAGACTTGTGCCATCTTCAAACAAGGAATTCTGACAAGTGAAAACTGGTATCATTAGATTTAAGGGCAGAAGGAAAGAAAAAAATTAAAGGCAAAAAGAATCCCATTTTGCCGCTAATGTATGCAGAACTTTCACTGTTTTGCTAATGAGAGCATTTAAAGGGTTCTGCTTCTCATGAATAACAGAACTGAAGATTTGCTGTATCCTTCCTGTGCAGCCCAGCATTTGCTCTATATTTTAAGAAAAAATTGGGAGGCCGGTTGTGATACTGCACGTTTCACAGATAACCTGTATTTAAACAAGCCTGAATATGACCTAAAAATTGCAAGAATTCTATGGAATAAACCTCTATTCTAACTGATTAAATTTGATTTAAGCAGTACTTATGCTTCCATTTCCCAGAAACATCCTGGCTGGAATGAACAGAGAAAAAGCTTTTCTAGGTCAAGGTTGCCTTTGTGAATGAACACTCATACACAACACCTCAAAGATTTTACCAACTCTCAGGTTCACCTACTTCAGCCATAAATTAAGACATCTCTCAAAGCTTTTAAGAAAAAAAAAGTGAAAAACCCCACAAACTTCTCCTGAATTTACCCAAACTGACTCTTTCTCAACCTTGCTAGCTGTTACACACAAATTGGGTACCAAAACTTATTTCCTATCATCATCCAAGAGCAAAGGTGGGTAAAGTGGTTTTCTGACGTAAAAAACAATAATTCAGCCACATAGCTGAAAACAGACTTCAGCAACAGGGTTTCATTAAGTTTCAGTAATGTAAATTCCAAGTGTCAGCGTTTCCCCATCTTTTTCACAATTAAACTTCAACTGGCCAAACTGGCAGCCTTCTGTATTTTACTGGTCCAGCAATCTGTGTTCTCCTCAGCATCCACACTGAAGCAACTAAATCCTTTCCTCCCCAAACTTATATTACAGATCTGGAGAGGGTATTAGCTTCTCTTCCACATCTCTCCCCAATGCGCTTCCATCACACCTGTTAAGCCAACATTTTTTTCATGAACCCCTGCCAGAAATCACCCACGCAAGTGAATTATTTCTCCAGTGATGACAAGTCTTTTGAGGCAATAAATGATTGGAACAGACATACTTTTGGAATTGAGTGCCATGCCAAAAGAAAAAGCTTCAAGTTAAGTGTATAGATCCACTCACAGTCTTTAAGACAGATGCTTTCCTAAGTCCCTTTATATAAGGTGTTAATTTTTTTAAATGTCAACCTCCAGTTCCAGAAAAAGTCTTAGTTTCCTAATGCCTGCATTTGTGCTTTCAAAAGCAAGTAGAAATTCCATTTTCTTTTATAATATCATGGTTTAGATTAAAAACCATTAGAATAAGTCAAGTAATAATAATGCCAGAAAAACAGCACACACAAAAATGGAACAAGTTGGGAAAGAGGTTGAAAACAATAAGGAAACAGCAATCCACAACATTACAAAGACTAGAAAAAGCAACAGTTCTTTATGGAGAATGATAACTCAAGGTCATGAAACATTTTTCTTTTTTAGAAAAGAGCTTATCCTTTCATTTTGGTCTAGTGTACTCTATCACATTATACCCCAAAGCAAGGTACTATTACTACACAAGAGATTTGAAATTAATATATCAAGAGATCATTCCACAGTTTTATTAAAATTATGCCCCTTATTCTGGAAAGAAGGACTAAGAAGTAGTAGGAAGAGAGTATGTCAAGTATGCTATAGGAAAAATTCTGCTGGTCTCTTACAAAAGAAGAAAAGAGTCTGTTATTTAGGAAGTAATGCATTTTCACTGCTGAGTTTGCTTTGAGAAACAGTTATTTTCCTGTTTGGGGCGTTCCGAATGGTACAAACAAACAAATGCCATACGAATTAGCAAGAGATGTATTATGTTTCTCTTGTGCTGTCTTACCGTCTTTATTGATGCATTTCATTTACAATTCCCTTCCCACTAATGTCAAAACATGAACTATGATAAAAGCCTTCCAGAAAAAAAAAAAAAAAAGCAGTGCATAAAATAAAGAGCTACTGATTGAAATCAAAAGGCTGGCCAACCAGAGATGGCTGCTGCAGTGCCCCACTATGATTAGTGGTACAAGAAACCAGCAATCATCAAAAACTGAAGTAAACAAAACATGCAACCTAAGGAGAGATTAAGAACAGTCTAGAACACCAAGGAGACAGGGTCAAACCAGGTCATAAATTCTGGGACTGCTTTTTCATTTCTTCTTCTTGAAAGGAAGAACTTAAACTCAACAGACTGGTCTTTCTTCTAACCTGCTACTGCTTTACTGTCAAAATGATCCAAGCAAATCTGTTGTGCCTGTTGCTATCATCTGTTTCCAACCAACTAGAAGCAGATACAACTTCATTCCTTTCCCTAAGGCTCCCCCACCCCAAAGTAACTACATGGAGAACAAACATAGTAAGTCCAAGGGAGATTTTCATCTTTGAGCAGAAAAGCCAAATTATGGCTTTTGTATATCCAAGTTACTACTGGGGGACACCAAAAGAAGCCTTTTATCTGAAGGCAGAGACCATTTCCTTAAAAAAAAAAAGAAAAAAAAAAACAGGAAACCTTCCTGTTGTAGTGCTACCCAGCAGACCCAGTAATTCCCCGCAAGGGAAGGTCAGGCAGCAGCAGTACAATGACATGGCTACTAAGAAAACAGCTTATAGTACCAACTATTAACAATTTTTGAATAAGACTGTCATCCAAGAAAACCACATCCGATCATGTCAACAGATAGCAGTGCCCTGATTTTCAAAACGCTGATTTCAAAATGCCCCCACTGCTGTGGGCTGGCGTTTCAGCCCTGCAGAGACACCAGCAAGGCCAGCCGCGTCTCGAGGAACAAGCCCCCACACAGGCACGGGGCGTTTTACTCCTTCAGCTTCACAAATAAGTAGCTTTAGTCCATAAAACTCTCGCACGTTAAACAATTGCCACCTAGGGTATACTTGTAAGTGCTGTGTATCAAAGCCTCCCGTAAGGAAAGATAACTTAACACAACCTAGGACAACGCTAAATTAAACATGGTTCTTTATATTACACACCACTGCAGTAAAATTAAGTTAGCTGAAATACAGGTATCAAACACCGCATGTGTGACAAAGTTAATCTCATGAAACACCTCCACTGCTACACATTCTCCTTAAAGGCTTTTTCCATTTAGATTTAGTGGCAGTAAATGACACATTTTATTTTGCCTCAATTCATTTAAAAGACTAGTCGAGTAAAAACAAAGGTGTCTGTAATAAGCTATATTTTGATTTAACTGTCTCACAAGGATCCACTGAAAGATGCAAGAAAATTACTTTTGGTCAGCAAAATCAGAATGGAAATCAATACATTCTCAAAAATCTTCTGTTGCACAAAGCTAACATTTGTGTTTGCTCGGTTCCAAAGACCAAACAACCTTGATCTCTAACCTTCTCTCAGTACCCATGGAATTCTACTACTGGATTCAATTTGTTTAACGTACACATAAAATCAACTACCCGTTAATACAGCTAATCATTCTATATAACTTAGAGAGCCTGGGGAAAGAAAAAGGAAGCAAAGAGACAAAAGTATTCATAGAAAACTTTATAAATAAAGAATTAGAAGGGAGGCGCAAAAAAAAATAACTTTAACATCCAATTTTTTGAAAATACAACACCCTAAAATTATAACAATAAAGATTGAAAGCTATTCTTCACAAATAAGTAGGTCTAAATAGGAGAGCACTATTTTGTTTGGTCATAACTCATCACAGTATTTTTGTTTAACAAAAAGAGTATCTCAAAATATTTCAAATTAGCAAGAAGTTTTGCACAAAATACATGTATCTAGTTATTTTAGTATTTTAACAGCCTACAAGTAATTTTATTCCAAAAATTCAATATCTGAATAGGCCCTACACACTAACAACCACTGAATTTTGTGAATAAGACAACATTTGCAGCCATGTCTTGTTGCAGCGGATGCACTCTTTAACATTTACCAACCTCATTATGCTGATGGAGGATACAATGAGGTGCATTTCTTCCACCACTTCTTCTCTAAACAACATTGGCAAAGTCAGCAAGTATGGGCATATCTCCCATGTAAATCTGCTTTGCTTGTATGCCTTACTTTATCTTGATTTAGGGCTCTCAGAATTCAGGGCAGTAAAATAAAGTTTGACAGTGCAGCAAAATGAAATCAGTAAGGCATTTCTAACAAAACCCTGGAATTCGCAGTTACTATTACAATTTCCTTTTTTTCACACATTTCACAAACTGTTAAAAAATTTCAGAAGTGCCTCACAGTTTAATATCTGTTCAAAGCTGAAGTTGAGCCCGACTGAACTCTATTGAACAGATTGTCTATATTAGTCTTCATTCTATAGAAACACACACACATTTGTATAGGAAACATCTTTCTCAGCAGACATCTCAATGCCAGAGCTTTAGTCACAGTCCTGTCAATATACATCTTTCTTCACCCATGTAAACAGCTATTGGCTAATGTTTGTGAGAGGGACCCTGAGCAACTTAAAACTCACTTTAAGAAGTTCACTTTTGCTTTTGGATAACAGCTCTAAGAGAAAGACTTTTCCAAGTATTTTAAAGAGCATCTGTTATGAAGTTTCAGAAGTGAACTTCATACACATCACATTATTGATTGCTTGGTTGAAGCATATAAGTCAGATATTCACTCTCAGAATCATCAGCACTTTCTCCAAAATCCCTGTTTAGAAAGCACATACAATACTATGCACTATTTGACCACCCAGTTCAGTTTAATTTTGCAGAATATGTTAACCCACAACAATAGGTGATTTTTGTGAGAAAAAAAAAAAAAAAAAAACATTTGAAAGGAAGAGACTAAGTAGGAGTCCCCTGCTCTTCCTTTCATGCAGCAAAGGCAGGCCAACACATGCGTTGCGCAAGGAGGAAAATTGGCCTCATTATAGCCCCTAGGTACGTTGTTCAGAATATGACTCTTGCCAGCCATAACATGGAAAAACCCTCATATCAAATTCCAAAGCAGCGGGTTTTCTGTGCTCTAAATAGGGCATTAAGTATACTGTGGAAAAAAGCTTCAAAGGAAAGGAAGGACACCTTGAAATGAATGACACTTTTAGGGATCCTAAAGAAGTGGGAAGGAGGCATTTGCCAGAGCTCCCAATGGCGCAATGAGCTGCAGTCTGAAGAGCCGCACACGTCGCATGTGAAATTCAAGCAACCAGGAATGACAGTCTACGTCTTTCATAGTCTATATGGTCTAAACCGTCTAAATATGTTTCCATAAATAAATAACACCTCCCAACACTCAGAAGGACACTACATGCAGGATGACATTCCTAAATCATTACATTCCTGGTCATCTGCTTTTCCACATCTCAGATTCAACTCTGCAAATGTGAAACTGACCAAAAGCAAGCGAGGAACCTGACTTCTCCTGCCTCCCCTCC
>JAUBNY010001079.1:583884-605805 GCA_032275445.1 Crypturellus soui
ACATCTCAGATTCAACTCTGCAAATGTGAAACTGACCAAAAGCAAGCGAGGAACCTGACTTCTCCTGCCTCCCCTCCGATACATGGTCTATGAACTCACACAAAACAAAACACTACTCATGGAATAACTAGAGAATTCAAACACATCTTTAGCTACTTCCAAAGTTATTCTCTTTTGCAGTACATAACTGCATCACCATGAGCCCTCTCAAATGCAATTTTTCAAAATTTTCAAATTATCAAAACATAAAATAAAGACAAATTCGATTTGACCTTCATTATTTAGGTCTGTGTGCCAAGTCTGATCAGCTCTCAGAAATGCACTCCACTTTTTAAAGCAGACTATGTAGAAATAAATTTTTCAAACTAACAGGAACAGAACGCATTGTTTTGATGCTACAGCCTGAAGCCCTTTATCTGAGTTTTATCGAAGTATACTCTGGCCCTGATCAAAGCAGCAGTGACAACTTAATGTTCTTTAAAGTTATATATTGCTGTATAAACTCCCCACTTTTGCCTTGTGGCCTCCAGCTCAGCATGTCATTGGGAGCACAATCAAAGGTCAAGAAACTTGCAGTAGCCCTAAGTGGCAGCTGTTGTGATGGCAGGAGCGGGGAGCAGAGCAGAGTAATTCCATCGGGGTTCCGTTTTCATATATCCTAGAAAAATCGTGTTGTCATTTCCCCTGTCAGCTGTTGAAGTCATTCATTTGAAAGGCTGCAAGGTGCACTAATGTATGAACTACTTGTAGGACGCAGCAGCATTTCCATATTGCCCTATTATCAATTTCATTATGGTCCAAGACTCCTTGTCACTCTGGTACCGAGTTAAATATTTCAATTCTTGTCCATGTGATATTCTGTACCTGCTGTGGGTGACTTGCAGACATTTTGTAAGCTAAGTTTGGAGATTCCTCAGATGTGTGAGTCATGGGTAAAAGAAATATTTCATTTTATATTCACATCTATATTAGCTCCATTTATTTTAACAGTTTAGTCAGTAATCTAGTAATCTCAAACTGAGTTTACTAGAAAAATACTAAGTACTTTATGTTTAACCAAATGTATTACAATTAGCAGTATTGAAGACTTATCTATAAAGAAGGCATAAGAACATGCAACATAGCTCCATGACACTTCTACAGCTATTTGTAAGATCTGACATCTCCATAAATCTTTGGCTCCATGTCCATGTCTGTCTCAGTTCCTTAACAGCTTCCTGACATCTTCAAAATTCCTGTCCAATCCCCTCCTACCCACCAAAACTCTGGAGAAACAAGGAGCGACTTCGGAGATCAAGGACTGCAGAACAGCCAGGATTCAAGAGGCAGTTCCAAAGAGCTTAAAAGAGAAACCAGTTGCTAGGTAATTCAAAGCTGCAGTATATTCTAATTAAGCTTTAGCAGATCAGAAATTCTGCAGGACAGCCACCTTCCTGGAACAAGACTTCACACTCAAGTATATTTTATAAACCTCATGTTATGGTGCAACCTTAACATTTTCCAAGCCAATTTTGGAAAGTTCACAAGGAGTCAGTCAACATTTGACTAGAAAAGAACCACTGCCACCTAACCAGGGAACCAAAGACGGGGCACAGGAGCCAGCTGGATGAAAAGATGAACCCAGCAGGTGGATTGTGGGGCACCCGTAAGTTAGGAAGCCATAAGATTAAAACATTTAGGATAGAACAAAACTCACAACAAGGAGTTCTATTAAAAATGCTCCCATATTCTCAGGAATGCAGAAATGCTCCAAGTACTTCAGCATTATGAGAAGCCCTTAAATTGCTTCATCTTGGCACAACTGTGTTATCTCCTACCTAAAACCCCTAAGGGGACAGTTACCGCAGAAAAGCCCATGACCCAGGGCTTAGAAAACATACATGTTCCTGCAAAGACTTTGATTTTCACAAGTGAAGTACTGCAAAGCCAGAAGCACAACAGGCTTGAGAGCACCACCAGTATTAATTAGGTTGGCTTTTCTCTCCTCCTTCCTGATTTCACCTACACTCAGCAGGTTTCTTGATGCTTGCTATCAGAGAAGGAATAAAAGAACAGAAAAGTATGGGGATGGTGGGGCCAGATTTAATCAGCTCAGTGCAAGAAACCTTTCACAGGGTTCTCTTGTGAAATAGTATGGAATAAGTGTCCACAAACTGACACTTCACAAACGAGTTAGTTTAAAAGCCCTAAGACACAGGAACCCAGGACTTTGCTGCTCCAGGAGAAGTCATCATTGAAAATGACAAATTGGGCAGGAGCAGGTCACAGGCAGTTTTACAGTGACAAATTCTTACCTGCTAAAAACACATTCTACTAGGAGTACAATGCAGTTAAAGTTATTTCTACGCTTAGAACTCTCATGGTGTCGTTTGGACAGATGCCTCTTCGCGGATACTGGATGGTAACCAAACTCACTGAAGACTGTGTGGCTAGTAAGAGCGATCAGACAAAAAGGGAACTTTTACAGGTCAATCCTCATCTGCCTCATTAGTTTAATCACTTTAATTAATATGGTCTTAGAAATGTGGATATATTGCAACCTACTCTCAGGCACGTCTATTTAAGAATCCAGTAATTATATGAGCATCCTGTTCACATTTTAGAAGCAATAAAAACTCAAAAAGGTAGAGACTTTGATCCAAATTTAAAGTATCACTATAAACAAAGTAGCTAAGAAAACAGTGACTGATCCAAGATCTGCATTATCTTGTAAAATATGTAACACAGAAGAATAAAATTGAAATCAGTAGGTTTAATGAAGGGGTTTGAATGCCTTTTAAATATTGTAAAAGTAGTATTAGAAGACCCAAACACTTGATATTTCTTTGGTCTCTATGTTTTTGCTTTAGCAGGATTTTAGCCTTCACATGAATGACATGATACCACACTCTAGTTTCAGTATGTCCTTGATGGCTTTTCCAGGCATGCAAAAACCACTACAGCTGTTTTAACCTCTATGTTCTATAAAATTGGAGGTCCTTGAAAATGAGATGCAGTGAGCCATATCACACTTTTTTTTTAAGCTAAAGTGCTCACTAGAATAGCTTAAGCTTCCAAATACTTTTTTTCAATGATTGAGCTCTATCAGAATAGCAAATTTCAAAACAGAATTTGGTAGTCTAATAATCCAAACATACAAGGCAACATTTAATACACAATTTAAATTTTACAATGAAAGTCATTAATGGCTCCTTCCAACTGTTTCCTATTAGTTCTCTGTTTAATGAATCACAGCACATAGATACTTAATATATGCATTTGGGGAACTTGCTCAGTGACACCATAACCACTGGCCACGGTTGAAAGAAATATTTGTTTTGTTTTTTCCCCCTAACTCTTCTTCTTAACATCTTTTCGTTGCTTACTGGAAATGTTTCTATTCCAGGATGCCCAGTACAAGACTATCTGGAAGAAATGTTGGAACGAACCATTAGAAAGACATCTCAAGCTTAACAAAATACAGGTCCAGAACTGTTTAGCACCCCTGTTTTTGCTACAGGCATCCAGTGACTTTATGAACCTATCGTGGGGTACCAAAAAGTGTTGTATGATACTAACAAAGGGGCTTTCAGTAGCCCCTCAACAGGCAGGAAGTGGTACTGAACTATGGAAAGAAAATAACCATAAAAAGGAGCAAGCAGACAAACAGAGAATAGTCAACAGCTCTGTACACAGAGATGGCTCACTCTGACACACTATACAGGTTAGATATGGAGAAAAAAAGGTAAAAAAAATAATGAAAATTTCCAGGAATTTACTGGATATTTAAAAAAAAAATCTGTCCTCACCTCCCTCCCCATAAATTCAGAGCACTCAAAAGTACTAGTTGTCCTTCTGAGAATTTAACTCAAACCAAATCTTTGAGCAATGCAGACTTTGTTATAAAATCTCATACTTCCAATATCCTTTAATTAAATAGCTACCACTGTGTTTGGACAAACATGAAAGCTGATCTGTAAGGAATACCGCTTGCACAAAATACTACCCTGTGCTGTGGTCACCTCTATTTAGGTCACAAACTCCAGTGACAGTCAGGAGCTGTCTACAGTGCCATTTTGTTCCTAACTCTTCAGAGAGAATTCTCTCTGATGATTTCCTAAGGGAATTTTCCTTATACAAAATTTAATTCTTACAGGCTGCCAGGACAGGGCTATACAGTAATCTATACACAATCAAAACATATAAAAGTCTTTTCCTCATAGATATCCACAGAATATCTTAAAGATAGTATCAGACATTTTTATTGCACTTCTAGGTTAAGATGACATAATTACTGAAGCCTTAGTAATCCTGATGTGAAGAGGAGGGAAAAAAAAAAAAAAAGAGTAATAGGCAAGTGTAGGATCAATTTAGGTAAAGAAACAAGCTTTTCATTGTTCAACCTAAGCATTTATTTCCTAAAATGCAGTCTTAGTATTATTTTTTTTTTGTCTCCAAGTCGTGTCTATTACTTCCAGTTGAAGCTACAGGCAAGACACCAGAAAGAGTCATGTTTGCAAAATACTAAATTAATGTAAATCATTACTGCATTATGACCAGATGAAGGGATTTTCAAGTACACAAAAAACAGATGCATCTGTTATCAGGCTAGTCATTTAGCTGTCTCAGCTATTTTAGAAATGTAAAACCCAATTTCCACATCAAAAAAAAAATTTAAATAATGTATTGCTACCCTTAAATATACAGTATTGAACTAATGGTCACTCGTTAGAGTTACTGCAAATATCAGAGAAATAGAAAACATTTCTAGAATTTACCAAGCTTTGGGAATAATAAGATTTATGAATATACAGTACAACAACATAAACCTACAGTACTTCCAGTCAAAGAAAGAAATTTGAACTAATATCCTGCAAGTACGCTGCTCTGACAACTGTTGAAAAGAAGCTTAGAAGGAGTTAATGTAAATCTTAGCACGCTGACTTTTAGTTTTACATCGTAAACTGAATCTGGCAATGAATTATTCATCACAGCATGTACTTTACAGATCTGTGCTAAGAAAACACAAGCTTTTTTAATATTAGACATAACCTACTTCAATAAAAACAATGTATCCTTACAATAATTAAAACCAATCTTTTATTTAGGAGTCCATGCTCCTTTAAATAGTTACAGACTTACAAAACGCAAAGCTCCTGTAACCTAATCTATGTTTTCCTCAAATCCCCACAAGTCCATTTACTTAAAAACACCACACTCCTGGCCTGCTGCCTGGCGTACCAAACCTGTCCCGTCGTGCATATTTTTATACATGTTACTAAATTAGGAAAGCGGAGTGGACTAGGGTTATGCCAGCTCTGAAAAAAAAAGAAAAGGGTCTGCATCAGTCTGTGCCTTAGCTTTTAAAGTCACAATCACTATATTTTAAAAAATAAATTAAAAAATAAAAGAACTTCAATATTAAAGTATCAAAAAAATGACCCTCATTGGAGATGGTAATAAAAAAAAGGTAGGGAAATATAGGAGAAAAAATCCAATTTATTTCCCAGAATTTGGGGGGTTCTAAATCAAAATAAATAAATAAATAAAATCCTGCATATTTTAATGCCAAAGTCTAAAATAAGAATAGCATTCTGTACGGTATACCTTTGAACAGTGGAAATCTACTGAAAAGGGAGGTAGGGAACAGCATATAAACACAACTTTGTAATTAAGATTTACTGAAATACCTTATGTTGAGCTCTATTCAGGACTACTAAGTCAGGTATTCAAGAAGTCTTTACCAGTGGAATACTGGTATGAATAGTAAATACATATATTGTACTTTATGGCAACTTTAAAAAACAGAGAGAATAAATATGCAGTTTTCAAGTCTTAAAGCTTCTCCTGCCCCAGTTAGCAAAGCAAAATGCCTTAGCAAAGCAAAGCAGCCTTAGCAGTAATCAATTAACATTCCCAGGATTGCTTTATAAATAGACAAAGCCATGATCAACAATTATAGTTGGATTTATAATTTTAATGAAGATTGAAACCTTCTTGTCTGTTACCAGTGAAAGAAGTTATCCATGCAAGAGGAAATAAATTTATACAAAATTATATCAATTAGTTTATATGAAGGTATAATTATATTTTTTCAATTCATCTTCACGAACTCTTAAGCCTCTGCAAATGTAAGCTGTTTCAATAAAAAAAAAAAAGCCTCCCTGATCTGACTACTATTAATTTCCTACTAAGTGGGATGGTTATTAATTACAGAGAGATAATTAATAATTTCCTAATAACGGGTAGTAGAAAGACTCAGTCCTCCTCACTATTAAACATGAACAACCTCAAAAAGGTGTGGTCTTAGCAAATGGAATGGGAACACCCAAGTTCTATTTCTGGCTAACACTGACTCCTGCTGTGGCCTGGAGCAAATCACTTCTGTTAAAAACACTTTTTTTCCATCTGTAAAATGAGGATAACACTCCCTTATCAGCATCACAGGATCTTTGTCAAATGCTTTGAAGATGAAGTTTTATAAATCTACAGATGTATTTTAATAAGGCTTAAACTGACTTTAGTTAAAAAAAAAAATCAAACAGAAACAAAATGAAGAGTTACTCTAAGAACCCACTGTGCTATCAGCCTCCACTAAATATTATGGCAGCATGCACTTCAAAAATACCAAAAGCAGATAAATTTTCCTTTGCTTTCAACCCAAATGAAGCAAAAACGGCAATAAGTGACTGCAATGAAGAGAAGCCTCAAGAGACAAGACAGATATGTCAGTTTGAAATGGAAGCCACACTTTTCCCTATACAGGGAAGAAAGGGCATTTGCTAAACTTGCATTTGACTCCTGCAAAGAGATCTGTCCCCCTCTTCAGCCACAGCAGTTGCTGGGACTCTCTGGTCACCTGCAATTTCAGTTTACATATCAAGGAAATAGCATCATACAGGCAGTCATACAATACCAAACATCTATAGATATAATTCATCTCCAATCAATGCACCCAGTTCTTAGCTTTTAAATTTCCCTGACAACAAACACAAGGGAAACTTGGTCTAGCCCACAGAAAGACAACTGCTTATATATATATATATTTTTTTTTTCTTTCTTAATGGGAGCTTTGCCAAAAGATGGGCTGGGATTATAAACCATACCCTATTCTTTGTTTAATTACTTAGCTTTCGCTCTTAGCTTGGCAAAACATTAAGCTTTTCATTTTAGTAAATCTATAATTAACTTCAACATGTGCTGAGTAAACATAACCTCATTTTTAATTAAATCTTAGAACAAGATGCTACAACTTGCCATCCTAAGAAGTATGTATATCAAGTAACATGCAATAAAAACTCTAATCTTTGTCAAACAGAAAGCTTAAATCCAACTTTGAGTACCTTCCTTTTAAGTTGTCCAAAAAAGCATTCACTAATTTCAAGATAGAGATATAAACCCTGAAAAACTACCAGTTCATATCAAAAGATTTTGAGAATAAAATCAAAATCATGTCTAAATAACACAGCAAAGCCAAGAAATAACCTTGGCTTTGGGGCTCTTGAAAAGTTATTTCTTCAGTACATTTTTACAATAATTTTCATATAAATTATATTTATTTGCTTTCCAAGTATGAGTTGACGTATCACATACACATTACAATTATCAGAAATCAAAAGGAACTTTCTAATTAGTCATTTATAAGATAGACAATTCTGAAAATTTACTTGTGGAAAGACATTTGAATAGGACTAAGAATTCTCAATTATACCACAGATATCAACATTTTGACTTAAGAAAAATCTCTGTAAAAATATCTATAAAAATGTAACATCAGCTCTGTAAATCAAGCTTCTACATGACCTACAGTCATGATATGAAATAACCATCTTTTATTACTGCTGCAACTGTAAGACTTTTCAAGAAAGATATCTGGCATCACACATTTCCCAACGGCCCTAAAGAATTTAGAGGATTAAGTGATACCGTTGAACGGTACAAGGCTTCAGAGACAGTTTACTTGATATTCCAGAACTCCATGAAGCAGAGCCAAACAAAAGAACTAATAAGTTTTTAAAATACAGAAGCTGCAAGATTTACAACTTACAGATTAAAAAAAAAAGTGCTGAGCATTTTAATGAAAGAGAGAACTTTACAAATATTAAATCTCATACAACATTTATTTCTTTTCACTGGTCCACAACTCCCGGAAAGAGCGTTCATAGAGTTCATGAGTTAACGATTTTGATTGCAACAGAATGTAGACACCGACAGGCAGAAGTCTTACTAATCTTACCCAAAATATATTCAAAAACATGACTTTAAGAGAAATGTAAAGTATTTTCTTCCAGACATTTTATATTACATCTGAGTTGTCACATGCTTATTTTGAACAATATTTTCCCATTGGTTCTCAACACTTTCAGCCTAGTCCTTTTTCAACATCTCTTGTGACGTTTTAAAGACGTTTAGAGGAAATCACATTGCTTCAGTGCTAACGTGCAATTAAACAAGGTACCTTGAGGCCAAAGTACATGATCTTATCAACGGGTGACACTGATTCGGTAGTGTTTGCTAAGCACAAAGGTAGGATTATTATTTACACTGCAGCAGTGCCCCAGCATAGCAAGTGCTCTCTAATCTCCAAGGAACACAATTTCATGCCTGACCTCCCAATTTCTTCAGGAAACTAAGGTTTACACATTCATGTCGTTTGCATGTATTCTCATTACTTTCTCCCATCTCCTCTCCCAAACTAACTTTTCATGCAAGTTGGACTAAGCCCGAGAAAAGCATAGAGCTCATGTTATTTTATTCTCACAGGTTTTATAAATAAAGGGATATATAAAGGATATTAAGCTAAAATTGTAATGCCCAAGACATTAAAGGAAAACCACAGTATAGGCTCAATCTTTGTTAAAGGCTGAAGAATATCTACAGTCAGATTTAAGATTTAAATTTTTAAAATGCTTGACTAAGCATCTTATTTCAATTGTTTTAAAATAAAACTAATGTTAGATTTCTGTAAGCCAAATCTTAAATACTAATATCAAATGTTAAAAGCACAATTGTGGAACGAAACATTAAAAATAGTTAATGAATATTAACTGCAAATTATGCTATTGCATCATTTATTTCAATTCTGAATCAATTACTATTAAAGCAGCTGCAAAAAAAACATATTCTCAAAGTATGCAATACAAGAAGAAATGCCATTAAGCAACTGAACATTCAAGAATTTTTACCATCCAACTCTTCTGCAATTTTAACAATTTTTTTTTCACCGGTTCATTAAGGACATTATTGAGAGGTTATTACTCTCCTAGATCAATATGTAGTTTCAACAGAACCTGGAGAGACTTAGAAAACTGGCAATGGGAAGTGACAAAGAGGAGGAATGACAGGTCAACAGCACTGAAATAAGCATCTTATCCATGACATCACTGTGCTGCAGGTTGGCCTAACTGGTTACACAAGGTGAATGATGATCAGCTTTTCTTAACTGGATCCTCCACCATGCTCTACAGCTCACTGTCCATTTGTGTTATCTGTGTAGGACCAAGTTGGAGGTAAAATGAAGGTAATGATTTTTGAAAAGCTGCTTTTAGAAGAGACTATCACCTCTACCCAATACACTATTTATTTATTCCACACAAGCTATATTCATAGAAGTTAAGCTATACCTTTAATGCTCACTTAACATTTTACGAATTACTGAAGAGGAGCGAGGAGAAGTCTTTCCCTAACAATGCACCATGATGCAGTACCCTTCATGAAGAAAGAAGCTAACAATGACACATCGTAACACACTGCAGTGTAATTACATCTCTGACTGCTTCCTTTTATTAACCTTGCTAGTTTTCCTGACAGAACACTATTTAATACCTTACGAAGACTGACACTGTCAGTGTAACTGAGGATAAAGTATTTTAAATAAGGTAACAAAAATTACTATTTTCCTTTTTTTTCCACCTCAATTGATGAAATGTATTTTCATACCTCAACATTTTGTTATAAAGAGATTTTCAAAATCTCCACAAAAAAAACCAACAATAACAACTATTAAAATATTCTTGGAAGTGATAAGTTTAGGAAACAGACAATGCAATATTTGAGCTGGGCAAACTCTCTAGCATGAGTGAAAGATTAATCTTACTTGGACTGATAATACACAAGCTGCATGATGCGTGTGCATGAACGTAGTGACAGCATCTGAACAGACAGGATTAGTAATGATACCAATAATGGTATCTATAAATATATATGTATGTATGTGTATATATATATATATAAATGCTGGCAACAGACTGGACACCAGTGAATTTTTTGATTTAAAAGTAGGCTACAGTGAAACTACTTCCAAAAATGCATTTAGAGTTCTGCGTGCCTGACAATTTCACTTATGTAAGATGCTTTAGTACTAAGTTGTCTTCAGGAGAAAATAAATGCAGCTTGCCTATGCAGCTAATACCAGTTCCTAATCAAATGTGGTAGACTCACAATCAACTCTTCAGTAATGTAAATTATCCTTTTGAAAGTAGTCTTTTTTGGAACCTTTTTAAGTTAATGTGTGAAGTTTTGCAAAAAAATGTGTCACTTTTTCTTTGAACAAATCTTTCTTTCATGAAACAGCACCATAAGGTAAATTATCTTTGAGGAACATAAAGCACACTCAAGTCACTCCTTTCTTTTGAATATAGGACATCTGAAAAATGATGGAAATTTTACTGGCCTTGGGTCATAATGTTTAACAGGTTTATCTAATTTTATTCCAGAAGATTTACATTATCATATGATTTTTTTCTTTCCTTCTAATCATAATCATTCTTTGAATTGTTCTACCAAGTTTATTATGCCTAGGAAAGTACAAGGAAAGGAGAGCTCCATTTCTGCACCCAGAACTTCACGAAACAACTACAAAATATTTCTTAAGAATACACAATGTGAATTTATAAACACATGAAGGTCAGATTGAGAATTTATTTTAAAAACAGAGCCAAAAGCTAATCCTGTTAGATTAAGTTAGTCCACTTTTTTTGAATTGCTGACCTTACATTTTCATCATGTGAAGATCAGAAAACAAAAACACCCAGAGCAAACTTTAAGCAACAATCATCATCATCATTATCATCTCCTCAACTGAAAGGATAGGAAATGAAAAAAGAAGAATCAGATATTTCCGCTTATCAAAAAAACATCCTGAGTTTGTTTCACAATTACTTTGATTTTTTTTTTTTATTGTAAAATAGCATGACCAATATCTGTTATCTGTATTTGTTTTTTTGGTTTGTTTGTTTTTTACTAAAGGAAATAGAAGTATGGGGTAATTGTCCTAAAATACAGAGAGAAGACTGGAATTCCCTACATTTTGTAAAATTAGAATAAACATCATCTTATCAACATGACATTTGTCATTAGCATTTTGTGTTTTCTTTAAGTTGTTTGACTTTTCTTAATGCAATGGCAAAAACTGTTAAATAGATGCTTCCTTCAGAAGCATTTTTCAGGACTTTACCTCAAGTCAATAACAGCTTGGCTTACTATTTTTTTTAAATATAGAGTATATTTAGCACAAAATAGTATACTGGCAATCCCCTATTGGTCTTTAAAGGTAAGCTTTACTGGAAGAATAGAAAAAAAACTAGAACAGATCAGTGTGCGAATTAAATTGAAATGGAATTAGTCATTGCTGCAGTCCCTCACAGGTTTGTACTTACCTGCAGGTAAATATTTCAGCTGGTTGTTAGCCAAGCGAAGATGACGTAAAGATCTCAGGCGGCCAATCTCCGGGCACACGATTTCGAGGGCATTATCACTTAGGTCCAGAAACTGCAGTTTAACGAGGGAGCCAATGGCTTGTGAGAGAACAGATTAAAACATGAATGTGACCCAAGAGTAAAGTTAAAATCTTAATAGGACTAGGAGAGGATAAAAAGCCGCAAGGCCCAATACCTACATCTGAGCAGATTGTGACGTACTGAAGTCTGTCTCGTAATGTCAGAGTTTACAGACATGCTTATCTAGCTAACAAACAGTATTGCTGGCAATGAGTTGGGGAGGAAAAAAAAAATACACAGGATACTCCCATATCTATATATTTTCCTCAGAGAGTCCTGCCCTGAAATTGTTTTTCAATTGCTTTGTTCAGAATCTTTCCACATTATATATATTCAGACAGAGCTTAAAGTGCTTTTCTGATGTTGAACACAACTCTACAATTACAGTAAGGAACAGAAGCTAAGACAAGTTTTTTGATACTTCAGGGTTTAAATGTTTCATGAACAAAAGCAGTAGACTATGTGGTAAAGTCTCAAAGCAGAAGACACTCACTCTAGTTGTGTTTCTGTAGACAAATGCCATTTAGACTTTTCACTTTCTGCAATTAGAACTGAAGCAAAGAGCATTTAGGTACATTTGAGAACTCATTAAAAGGATTTAACATACCATAAACAAGGATATTACTGACTAAGGGCTGCATGGGTATATTTTATATGATAATCTAAAATGTTTTATGGGAAAAACAAAGGAAAAATATGCCTCTTCAGAGAAAAATGAATATTTTATGATTCCTGCCACTTATTGTGAGCTGGTAGGTTACTTACCTTCAGGTACAACAACTATGTTATTTGAATGAAGGTACCTAGGGGGAGGAGAAAAGAGCAGAGGATACCACCTGTTACCCTCAAGGACTTCTGCTACATAATCAGTTTTCAAAAATATCCAATTTCAGATTGAAAGAGAAGAGCACCCTCAAAGCCATTCCGCTCCATGACCACAAAAGCTGTGGAAACTGTACAAACTGGCAACAGACAGGCACTTAAGTTTCACTTAGCCCATGATTATCATAAAAGAATGATATACAGTTATAGAAACAAAACATTTACAGTTAAAACAACAATGGGCGTCAGTTTTGAGAGTCACAAGAAGAGAACGAGGTAAAAATAAAACACAAAAGGAATAACCAAAACAAACTGTGTTTTAACCTCAGGTAATTATTACCACACTATGGTAACAAAACCCCTTCAACTCTCACGAGTTAGGTTAGAGATGAACAGCTTGCTCTGGAGATAACATATTCTCATGCCTTAACTTACTGCAGGGATAAAACACACACAATCTACTCACCGTAAATGGATTATTTTAAAACTAGAACACATTTTTGAAAAGGAAAATCCAGTCACGTACAAAATCATTACTAAGTACTGATGGGGACCTAATTTTTCACTAAGAATATTCAGCACCCTCTAGTGGGGTACATTGAGCAGTACTATTGACATTGAAAAAAATAGCTTTCACAAAGCTTTCATGACTGAAATTGAAAATTTGGTTCCTGTTATTCATGTATTTGCAACAATGACTAATATTGACAAGTAAAGGACATGTAAAGGAACACTGAGTACCAAGTACACAATTGTTTAAATACAGACAGAAAATATTTTTTTGATCTTTTCCAATCTACTTAAATGGCATTTCCAAAAGCATGAAACTTTGGAGGGAGGTGGAGGCAAAACAAGGAAAAGAATATTTCAATGACTTATAACTACGTTGATATCTTTTTCCTTTAAAAATGCAGATAAAGTCAAAGTATTATTAAAAAGGTAGCAAACGCAAGTACAATTGATATGTTTGCAGAACTCCTGTTTTCCTATTCTTTTCAGGTACAGCTGTGAACTATATTAGAGATAGAAACAGACTAAAAATATGCATATTTCAAGGATTTATACATAAGAGGGAGGGATACCATACACAAAGAAATGCAGAACTTAGTGAAGTTTTTAAAAGAACATGGTAAAAGAACATTGTTAGGGATGATGATTTTCACTTGTAAAAAAAATAAGGCCATCTTTCAAAGTTTAGAACTATTATAACAAAATGCTCTTCAAAATTATTTATTTTTTATTCTTTCTTCACTTCTTAGTCAACAAAACAGCTATTTCTCTGATCAAAAATTGACTTGCACCATTATAACTACCTGAATTACAGGACGAATGCAATTCTCTCCAGACCACTAGAATGTATAGGGTAATGGCTTGCAACTAAATTTTCTGAACCTCTACTGACTCCTACAGTACTGTGTTTGGAAAGGTTTATTTTAAGAACCTGTAATTTTAGGTAGGTTTTCCTAAAGATGCCATCAGATAATATCGGTATTTCCTGATGACGACCCATGGCAGATCATCCAATACTAACTATATTGAGTATGAGAATATTTTACTGCTTCACAGTACACACAGATTCTCAATAATCAGGCATAATGAAACAAGACTGTCTCTCAAGCAAGTCAGAGACTGCAGTGACCTACAAAACAGTTCAATTATATTGTGGTCGCTTGTATCAGAAAGGCGCAGTTTCAAGGGCCAAATTAAGATCAGACAGCCGAATGTATTGCACTACTCAGATATATACCTCCTTGTCAGGAATACTCTATTATATAAACAAATTAATGGTCTTCAACAAAACATAGTGCTAAAAAAAAAAAAAAAAAAAAAAGCAGTCCTACTGCACAGGCAAATCAAAGCCTTAAAAGAGAAAGCAGAAAAGAGGAAAACACTGCATCAGAAATCTACAACTCAAAATTATTTGCTAAAAACAATACAATTCATGTATTTTTCATGTATACCCCCATTCTTTGGGCAAGACTGAATAAACAACCTTAAATGGTTGCTAATTCCTGCTCCTATATGACAATCTCTAATTTGATTACAAAAAAATACCATTACAATCAGCAGGACTGAAATCACACCACTAGTGGCCAGAGTGGAAAGCAAACAGGGATGGGCTGCAGGCAGTAACTAGTTACTCTGGCTCTGCTGCATCCATCCAACCACACTGTTGGGAGGTTCCAGTGACAAGAGGACAGGGTGATCAGTGTGAAAATAGCACACACAGGACTTGTAAGGAAAGTTCTTTTTCCTGAACAGTGTAGGCACTTGTAAAGCAGTTGTTATTATAGAATAAATAAGGAATTAAAAAAAATACATAAGTCTGAATGTCTGGATATACATCCATTAAAAAGGAAATACACACAGAAAATAAAAAACACAAAAATGACCCTTTGTCATCCTCCAAGAAAAATCTTCACTCTTAGCAATACATTATTAAATTATTTTAAGGCAAGATGTATCATCATAGTAAAAATATATTAGAACTCCTACACAAACTCACAATTCCACGAGGTTTGGAAGCTTCTGTGCAAGGTTTTCTGGCTGAAAGAAGAGTTAAGAGATTTTTTAGGTTTAAACACAAAAAGCAGACACACTGTATTCTGTACTCAACTCATTTTAATAACCATACTAAAACATGTTAGCAGATAGAAACAAAAAAACTGCCACAAGAAACCTGTACACAAGGGCCCACCTGCAAATCCCCACACACTCCATCTGCACAATCTGGGATATACCACAAGTAAGCAATTCATTATTGAAACTGAACTACAGCCTAGAAATGACATTGTGTCCTCAAGCAAATGGCAGTCAGTCTTTTGAAGTTGAAAATATAGATTATCAAGACTTACTTTTGAAAATATATTAAAATAATTGAGTTAGCAAAAGCAGAGAGACTGCTAAGAAGCTTCTGAGAGATTTAAGGTGGAACAGGAAGCATCCAAGATATCTAACTATATAACCTGTGTTATTTTGTATTGTTAGTAAATTGGCAAATGACCTGGAACATTTGTGTAGTTTAGTCAGTTACCACTGAATCACAAACACTGAATCCATGAAACTAGATTTCCTTATTTCCATATTAATATGACATCACTTTGTCTCTTAACTGATGCATAACTAACATTTTTAGCCATGACCAAATATTACAGAACTGGCTTGAGTACGGCCAAATGTCATGTTAGTAATCTTACTGGAAGTTTGTCAAGCTTACATTTCACTGCCTACTTTACTTTTTCAGTAAAACATATCTATTTCTTAACTGTTTATAATATACATATTATCAGACATACACACACACAAAAAGAATAAAAAGAGCTCAATAACACAGTCAACTTCCATGAAAAAATAGCATTTTCCACATTTTCCATCATTAGTTAAGATACATTTTCATCTAAAATATTTAACTTTGTGGCTATACATTTATTGTGGAGAAGGCCTGAACAAGCTAGCCTGAACAAGTAGTATCATATTAATCATATGTAACAACGATTCCACATCCTAGATCTGAATATAAAAAAATTTTTGTTTTTAACTAGGGAGCAGCAAATGACGACTCCCTAGCAAATGAACCAGCTGATGCCAACTCTCAGGAGAAACAAGTTATATCTAAGCAGGTGTTGCCACCTACTGGAGGTTTGTTACAGTACATTTATCTTCTCTCAACAGCACAAAGTTTTATTTGATTAAATGAAAAAGCTTAGGCTGGGAAATATAGAGTCTGCAAATAGCTTGATCACAGCAATTCAGTTTTTTAATTTAAAAGTAAAGAGGGAATATGAAAAACATCTCATTAGAGTAAAATTAGAATTAAAAAATTAGAGTAAAAAATATAATCTGAGACCCCCCACAAATTATTTCTACATTACACATGAATTTTGTGCTCTTATTTTTTGACTATTTCATATTGTAAAAGAACTAAACCCAAGAGAGAGAGAGTAAGTGTACAAATAGGAAATCCATAAGAGAAAGGCTGCTCATCTCAGAGTACAATAAGGATGCGTTTGAGATTATTTTTTTTAATACAACAAAACATAATGAAATTAAGATCAAAAACAATACATTATTCATCTGTTGAAAAGTAGAAGTCAGTGACATACAAACTCCAGTCTCTTTTGGTGACAGGAGTACAAATAATAGTTATATATAAATCATCACTTCTGTCCATCTGAAGAAGATTCCCTCCTGCTCACAGCCACATGTCATTTTTAACAAAGCAAACATGCCAAGTTGTCTCAGCTGGATAGCAAGACATGTTCTGAGTTATTTAAGTTATAAACAATCATTCTTTGATATGGCTTGCTCACAGTTCTGACCCTACCGTCACAATAAACTTATTTCTTTTTTAGACCAAGAAATGGGATTACTGGACAACTAATGCCATTAGTCAAACATTAAACAAGAAGAGGGTGGAAGACTGGATATTGGGCTACCGGTCATTTATAGAGCTCCCTGATCCATTCATTATCTGATATTTCTCTACCATTTCTCTCCTGTAATTGAGGACAAAACAAATTTATTCCTAGGTAGGGTATACATAAAGCCTGACAGTGGTTTATGGTCAGATATATATTCATAGGAGCAGTCATCCATCAAGTACTAGAATAACTTTAGAAGAGCAAAGAGCAGCAAAAATTGATTCAGTCAGTATTTCTCAAAAGCCAGAAAGTACCACTTAACTTTATTTTGAAGAAGTATGGTTCGGATTTATTTTTTATAATGATTGCTAATAATTTATATAGTCTTTGAAGAATTTATTGAGGAGCTAATGCACAGAATCAAAGCAGCACAAGGCTCAAAGATATTAAAACTACATCTTCCGTAACACCCTCTGTTGCAGCATCATCCCTCAAAGACACCTGTGCAATTTCTCATGCAAAAGCCTCCAGTGAAAGGAATACAAAGATTTCCTCCATAATCTATATATAAAAATGGAACTCCAGACTGCAAATCCTACACCAGTTTATACTTTAACAGTAACCAATAATTACTGCCAGCAGCATAAAACAAAACTTGTTGACCACTCGATGTCCCCCCTCCAAAAAATATGTCTTCTTCATAACATCCTGCTCACTTGCTCCAACTAGGTCTACTTCATTTTCCCATCTCTATTCTGCAGAGCAGTTGCTTAATAACTTATACCCAATTTGACATGTCTCATTCCTAGAAACAGTGCTATGAATGAGATTCCACCAAGTTATATTATGACCAAGTTACCCATATCTCTCTGAATGCTAATTCTCTGCTTCAAAGTGTTTGCAAGTCATCTTGTCTAAGTATCATCTACATTTTACTCTTTCAGTTCTGCCCTCCCATGACTCAACAACAATTCTGAGGATTATCAGATGAGAGCTGTCTCCCTCTACACAGAACTCATTTGTAAATTAAACCTTATGATTAACAATTAAACCTTACGTCACATCTATGGACTGGTAGTATTAATACTGAAAAGAAAATGGCACTACATTTTACTATATTTAACTGATAATATTTTGGTTCCTGAGAATTACTTTAAGAAAAGAAATGAAAAGTCAGGCTTTAGCCCAGACATATAGGAAACGGATATGCAAACTTTCCATATCACTGTTCCATCTTTTGAGCAGCGCAAATGTCATGAGCCTAACACCACTTACCACTCTATTTCAAAGAGTGCAAAATCTAAGCTGTCTACATTTCCATAAATTTTAAGTCATTTTTAATTTATAACCATGAATCCTTTGTGCCTATCAAATCATTAACTCAAAGACTTGGTCAAAGTCTGCCAAAATAATTATCTACAGTAAACACAACCTCAAGTGACTCAGTTAAGAAAAGGTACAAAACCTTCAAAATCCTTCCAACTTTTACTCCATTAAGGAGTAAACCTTCATTAAGGCATTCTATTGCATTATTGTTAGAACTTTAAAAATGACTGCTTAAACTGTACTACTGAACTTACTGATAGGAAAGACTAAGAAACAGACAATTTTGATTAATTTTAAATGTCAAGGCCCACCAGCTCCTTTGTTCTTGCTATTAATTTTCTCTATTTTACTCTGAAAGAACCCAAGGAAAAAATGGAGACTTGAGCCCATTTAAAAGCTTTTAAAAGCTTTTGATTTTACATAAGACTTTTTAGTAGCTCCTGACAAAATTGAGACTACTGAATTCCAAAGTCACAACATTCATTCAGCTTGAGAATTCGTTCAGTTCATGGAAAGGAAGGAGCAGGGAGGACAAAGGGAGAGGGGCAGGAAAAAAGGAGAGAAGCAGCCCTGAAATTAGTTTTGTTCAGGTTATCAGTGGCACCTCAACATAAATACAAACTTTCATAGGCACATCATCAGGTTGACTGACTTGGCACATACCAACATAAATATTGTTTAGCCTAATGAAAGAATGCAGACTAGACTACACAGTACTTCCTAACAGTAGGAAGGCCTGATCACTGAGGTTGTGAGCAAAATTTGTAACAATTAAAAACAAACAAATAAATAAATAAAGTAAATACAGTGCTTCACAGAGCTTCAAAAGCACCATAAACAGAGTATAAAAGGTTTACAGAGAGCAAATATTACAATAAAGAGGATGTCGTACCAATGTGGTCAGGGAATTTCTTTTCATATAAAGTCTCTCCAAGTACTGCAGCCCCTCATCTTTCAGTAACTCCAAAGGGAAGTGATGTAGATTTCGGTAATTTAAGAACAAGTTCTTGTGCTTTTCCAGCTTTGCCTCAGAGATTGTTTTACATAGTTCTGATGCCATGACTAATACTGTTCCAAGCACCACATCTAGTGTACTGCATCTTCTGATAGCAGACCCATTCCTAGGAGATAAGAGAAGGAAAAAAAAATGTATCAAAGTTTATGCTATGACTTCTTTTGTGGAAGTAGGATAATCTGTCTAAATACTGTTGCTCCTTTTGATATATAAATGAAGGATACAAAACTTCCACATCCAGGTCAGCTAAAGGGAGTCTTCGACTGCTTCCTGGGTAAAATTTTGAGTTGTTTTCAAAGAAGACATAATAATATATTAAGATATTCACAACACCTTCCATTTCTTCCATTTTCAATGAACCTTTCAGATAACAGAGTCAAAGTTGACATCACAAAAAAACACTCTAGTAATCATTATCTGATTCTGTACATCTACTCTGTGAAGTGAGTTAAAAGAAGAACCCACTTACCAAGGGATCATAAAAATATATAAGTGCATGATTTATCACAGAACTTCCTATCTTTAGCTGATTAAAATAACTTCATGTAGCTTTTATGCCCAAATAACAAAATGCTATGATGTTTTAATACACTTTCCCATGTAAAACTACAAAGAAATATTTCAATCAAAAGCTATATTAGCTCATTCCTTTACTGAAGGAGATATTTTTAATCATAGCAGATACTGCAAATGAAGATACGAGGCCTCAAAAAGAAACCTATTTGATTATAAGGTAGCTTTTGTGAATTAATCTCCTTATCCAGAACTACACTGTGCATGTAAACCAAGCTACCACATCAGTGTAACTCTCTGATTTCCAGATAAGCAGCTTCTACCAAACAGCTCTGTCCTTCTGTAGGAATAAAGAATTTATTTCTCAGAGAGCTCCTCATCACAGCTTTAAGGTAGCATCGTGCACACCTCTTCCAGCCATCAGTTACCCCCAATTCAAGCTATGTTAAGATGAGTTCTGTACATAAAACATTATCCCATTGGGATGCTTATACAACATTAAACAGCATCAGTCTAACTTTGGTTAAATAGTATTCATACAAGAAGGACCATCACTATAATAAACAGTTGCCACCACTACGTATCTTTAGGAGATGGGTACCCTTCGCACTTGCAGTGCAATAAAGCTCTCCTGTTAATTGATAATGAAAATTAAGACTCCACAGTTCTCAATCTCACATCTGTGGTCATCAGTAAAATAAATGAAGCAAAAAAAAAGGCATTTTTTTTTTATGTGCATAGTCCAAGAGTATTTGAGTGCTACAACTCAAGAAATTATAAAGGAACATTCAGAACATTCACTTTTCCCCTATAATAACTGAAGCAGTATTGAACACATTATCTGCTTGCGTGTGGATTTTATTTCATACTCTCATTTTTTTTTCACCCCTCTGGAAGCATCTTTTTCAGAGTCTTTTTTGTGTGTGTTTTTAATTAAAAGATAAAAAGCCATGAAATACACACGTAAGTATCCCTCAGCATTCTTGCTGACCCAAGTAAGCTGTTTAAATGCCCTGCACAGGTAGACTACTCTCACACAGCTGGAACTCCCTGCACCAAGGGGATGACACTTAGACAGGGTACAGATACAAGGACCATAATGGGCAAGGCCATGAGTGCAGGGACTACTCATAACCCAGTCCATTTGTCTCTTACTTCAAAGGAAATCTTCCTACTCCCTTCAGCCATCAGCCAAATCACTTTCTCTAAGTAGTCCCTCTCCATTAATGAGTCGCAACACTACCAAGACAGGCACAGTCACAGGCTCTAAATGAACGGAGGAAGGGAGGATGATGAGGACACACACTCACACTACGATGGGGCTGTGAGGGCTCAGGTTATTCAGGGGAGAAAAAACACTATTTTGAAAATGGAAAGCGCTCGCAGAGCTGCACACATCCAGGAGTGGAGGCGACACACTGGTGCGTCCACAGGACACAGGCAAGAGGCTCGGGGGCCCGCCAGACCCACGGGCCGTCATTTCCAGAGGAGCCTCGACTAGCTGCTACTTGGGAATTACCTGTTCCACGGAGGGAATGGGGGTGAGCGAGGCACCAGCCCGTCTCGGGAAGGGAAAACGGGTCTTGTACCGGCCTGCCCCAGGCAGCGAGGGGACAACGGGACCCGTCCCCGTGGGGTGAGGGGGCGGCTGCCCTCGAGCCGAGAGGGCGGCGGGGCCCGCGGGACCTCCGCAGAGCGCGAGAGAAGCGCGTGCCCCTGCTCCGCTGGGCACGGCGGCGAGCGGCCGCATCCCCCTGCCCGCCCGCGGGGCCGGGTCACCCAGCGGGACCGGGTCACTCACCGGCGCCTCACGGCTCCGCTCGGCCCGGCTCTCCGCTCCGCTCGGCACCGCCGCCAGCCCGGGCACCCGGGGGCGGGACCGGGCCGCGCGAGCGCGCGCGCGACTCTCGCGAGGCGGCGACCCGCCCACCCGGCAGCTCGCCCAATCACGCGGCGCCCACCCGACTGCTCGCCCACTCGCAAGTTCTCCCCTCCCTCACGGCCTCGGCGCCCGCCGTCAGCCAATGAGGAGGCGGCTCCTGTCAGCGCCTCGTAGGGAGTGCAGAGCCCTGGCTGTGCGGCGGGAAGCGGCTCGCGCGGCCGTTGGGACCGTTGGGACCGTTGGGAC
>JAUBNY010001079.1:605905-633283 GCA_032275445.1 Crypturellus soui
CCTGCTCATCGCTTTCGCCTTCCCTCCCACGGGGCCCCTAAGGGTCAGCAGAGCCGCTTCAGTCTCCTGCAGTATGACAGCACCTGGGCTGGATTATGTGCAGCAGCTCTTGAAGGAAAACATCCCTGGTAAATAAAAGCACGCTGGTTGGAGACCATCCTCCTGGGCAAATTCACAACTCGCAAATCCTACCCTAGGGAAGGACTTCTTGTTACATCAGGACTCCGGTGACAGCAAATTCCCTCATACTTTGAATATTTCACATTTTACAAGTTCTCCTTTGGTGAAGCTACACAAATTCCCTTAAAAGGAATCCCATCTGGAAAAATCCTCTTTAATTCCCCATAAACTTGTCATAAGAGCAAGATTCACATAGCAGGTCTGCAGGAGTGCCAGGCAAGAAGCTGGATGCAGGAGGTGAATGTCTTTCAGCAGAAGTATTTCCTTTCGTGTATATTCACAGCACTTCAAGCAAAACAAAACACATAGAAAAAGTGTGAGGGTTTTTTTTTGTGCAAACTCATTCATCTCTTCTGGACTGAACAAAGAACACACATCCTTAATTAATGCCCTTGCCATTTTCCTACACTTGGAAGGCCATTAATTGACTCTGACAAGTGTACTTTCTTGGTCTTGCTTGCCGCTTGCAATCCTTTTTATTTTTTTCAGATAGGTTGCACTTTGTTGAAATAATATGAGCTGAAATAATTTGCCCTTCAGAATCCTACATCCTCCCTATTTATCATATCATATTGCACACATTATTTCTCACTGCAGTCAATAGCACTCATCTGTTTTTCTCAGTGGGATGCTAATTTCCTGGAAGTGGCCTGCCTCTATACCACCATTGTTTTAAAAACAGCAGTTGCATCACACTTTTTAATGTCACTTCAGTCCCACATTATAAATACCAAAGAAGTTCACAGTGTATTTCAGACCAACGCAGAAATTAATATGAGCACAGTTAGCAGTTAGCAAGACATTCACATTTGGAGGGAATTCAATGGATGGGTCAAACTCAATGTTCTTTTCCAGGAAATGAGGTCATTGGTCTGGACAGAAGCACAGCGTGGGGGAGAAAACTGTGTTTCTGCCATCTTCGACTAAAGTACAAATGGTAAGAATGCAGTTTTTTTGTGAGAGACTACTGCTATCATAGCCAGGATACTTCATTTATTTTGTTGTTCATGTGCTGTAATGCTATTCTTACTTCATTTGGAGTCAATAATGTAGAGGGAAATAGAACTGCTGCATGCTGGGGTTTTTTTGAGAACAGATTTTTGTCTATTTCTTCTTTTCTGCTCACACCACCAAAAGAGCCAGAGATCAGAGCAGTGATAAACTGCCTTTGGTTTTTTCTTGTCATGAAACAGATTCAGCTTAGTGCTGCAGAGCAGTTTAGAATTAATGAAAAAATTAAAGGTCTTAATGATATTTTAAGTATTATGGTGGTCAATATTTCAGTGGGAAGTCTTAAAACTGAGGATTTCAAAGTGATGGGTCTTTTTAATCTCTCTTTTGTTCTGTGAGTGAGAAAGTCCTACTAACAATCTTAAAACGTCTTCTCTGGCTTGCACATAAGAAATGATCTGTATCTGATCCCTTACAGACCATTTTCCAATTGGCAAGAGGAGTCTTTGTGGAATATGGTGAACTGTTCTTTGCCAAGACAAGCAGCCAGCCTTTCCACTTCAACTATTTTACATTTTCTTCACCTGTTCCAGAGTGTTATCAGGTTCGTATCTGCTATATACAGGTTAGTGACAGTTACCTCAAGGCTTTTTGGTGTCCAAAAGAATTCCTGATCTGCTGTGTGTGCTCACACATCACTTCATTTTGTGACTTTCTTCCTGAAGCCATCATTCACCATTGGCTCAAGTAGTCCACGGTCGTCACTCCCTATCGTTCTCAGTCTGTTTTTAATTTCCTGGATGATGCCATCACAGTCTCCCAGGCTTATATCATCAAATTGTGCAGCGCTTCTAGAAAACACTGATCTCTCTGACATGAAAGCTGATCTCTGAAGATTTTATCCTGCCCAGCACAGGTGTAAAGTCTTGCCTGTTTAGTCACAAGGCTAAAAATGAAAAGCAGAACAGCGAATGTTGGAACCTGACCCTCAATTGCAGGGAGTGTTACTTCATGGTTGCCAAGTCATTCCTAACTAACAAGTGAGACTAGTGGGAAGCCCTTCTCCAAATATATTGCTATTATTTCTTTACTCTAACCTGCTTATATTCAATACTGTGCTTGGAAGATAAAGAAAGAGAGGCTTGAAATCTATATCTTCTCAGGAGGGTGGCTGATCTCACATATGCCCACATAAACAAATGAAGAAACTTGTACAGAAGTGCAACAACTTTGTAGGAGTAGACATATTTATGTAGTTTCCAGCAGCCCATGTCTTGAGGACCCTCCTTCATCAGTTGGTCAGCTGGAAGAAATCCAGTAACTGAGATGAGTAAGCAGAGCTCCATCAGTCATTTCCCTGTTTGTGCTAAAGTTATGCAATTCAACTGAATATAGCTTGAACAAAGATGGATGATGATATGTTATCAGACTTATTAGACAAGGTAACTATTTTGAGTTTAGCAATGTCAGGAAGATGCAAATGAAAGTATCTCTAATCTATTTAGTAAAGCTTTATACAGCCATTTTGTTTTGTTTTGTTTTGACAAGGCATATATAAACATTTTTTTAATTGAGGTCCTTGTGACAAGATGTGTAGTTCTGAATTCTATAGAATCAGGAGGTCCAAAATGTCTGAATTGTTGAACTTGAAGTTCTGAGCATTCTGAGGTTCAACCTCTCCAGTAATTATGGGTGAGTTTTTCCCAGCCAGTATTTTCAATATGATTTATCATGATTCATGTCATTCACATTTCAGACTTGGAGTCTGATATTCCAAGCATTCACTAAGCAGCCAAACGAGGGTCAGTTTTATGAGCAAGAAACTATAGTGGGACTGATTAATAACAGAGGACTGTTTCTCCTTCACTGTTACAACCTGCACACTCTAGCATGTTAACTGACACTATTAGGTGCATTTTCTCGGGCATCACTATATTCTGAGAATTACAGTCCAGCAAACATCACTAAACATGGAGCCCACCCAGTTACACTTGGTATAGAGATAGACACATAGACTGGGGGAATCTCATCGGTGCACGGCATCAACCTGTCAATCTGTTTTCAAAAGCTATATTTTACCCTGCTTGTCCCTAGAAGATTTACATTGCCTAGAACTTCAGAAGTGTTTAATGCACGTCAGTACAGGATTGCATTTTTCTGCAGTGAGGGTCTTTTTCCCTCAAGAGAGGAAAATGGCCTTTTATGAGGATTAATTAATTATATTTTTCTTATAATAAAGGTTGAAGATCTTATGTCATCTCTGGATCCACAAATCAATACTTTAAGAAAAAAAATTCCTACCTTCCTGGAGAGACAATACATGCTCTAGTATGTTTGTCACTATTAAGAATTTTAGTTTGCATTTTTTCATCCAGAATTTCCTATCTATTAATTCTACTTATTCATATTTTAGTTTCACAATAAAAACTGTGAAATCTTTATTTCAGCTAAAGCTTTTTCAGTATACACAGCTTTTACATATGCAAGATCTCAGTATTCATTTTGAAAATCTAGAATCTGTTGCTTTCAACTTTTGCTATTATTGTTATACATGCTCTCATTGATTTGTTTCACATCACGAATAAATAAATTCACTAAAAGATTCTCCTTTTACTGATGCAGAAAAATGTCTGTTGTCTGAAGGTTCTTTTCAGGAGGTCTGTCCTAACCTTCAGTTAACCATTTTGGTGTAATGGCAAAGCTCTTTGACTTGAGTGGAGCAAAAGTTGAGTGACTCATTACAATACCACTAACTTTGATTCCTTTACTTATAAAACTGGCTTCTGCAGCAGTACCCAAAGCTGGAAGGCAGATGGAGCTCCTGCATGCCAAGTGCCAACATTCCTGTATTAATGTCTAGGGATCATCCACTCTTAGTCTGTCTTTGTATTTATTTGTTTAGCATGTATTTATTAAACCTTAGCCAACTCCTTTTCCAACTCCTTTTTCAGTTTGCTTTGTCTCAATGACAAAGTAATTCTAAGGAAAAAGCTTAAGTGCACTAATTTGAAAGAAAGTTATGCACATTACATAATTCATTACATAGTTCAAGTCAGCTTTGCTCAAAATAGAAGCTTTTTAAACATGTCAATCTCCAGTTTGACCTGAGCTTATTATTTGAGGGGAATTTCCTGATAGTCACATTGGTTATGCTGTGGAATGGATTTCCAAAGAGATGATGGAAAGTGCTAGTAATTTGGACAATACAGTGATTGGAACGGAACAACCCTAACAGAGAATAGGCGAGTGGTGGATTTTGGCCCTGATTGTGCAGTCTCTGCTCATATTAAATCCCCACTGATATAATTAGTCTTGAATGGAAAAAGAACACTGTCCCAGTGACAACCACACAAACCAAATTCCTTCATTAATGCAATCCACACGTATAACAATAGAGGGAATCAACTTTTCTGCCACAGCTCCATCAGGGAATCTCAACATGGGACCATCACAAAGGTAGCAAATCAGCCAGCTCCCCATGGCTCAGTCAGTTGTTAGCCCTTGTTTAAAGACTACCAAAGATATAAGTAGCTGATACAGAGATTTTTACTGTGATCCCATGTTGAACCAATGCCCAGAGCTTCCAAATGAATTTCGATTGACCAGACATTATTTTCCAGCTTACTGACCTTGTTTTCTGTCACACATTCATTAATCAATAACATTTTTCTTTTCTTTTGGATTTCACTTTATCCTAAACTTAAGCTTGACTGATTTGATTCAATTAAAGCCACTTACAATATTATATGCTGAATTTTCCTTCACTTTTAACCCAGGAAGTATTAAACCTTAAATAATAGATTTAAGTAGCGCATGGATGTTTCTCAGTTTCAGACTGCAAATGGCATGAAATGTTCTTTGGTCTATTTTTATATGACCTCAATAATTTTATTTTTTACTACTGCCCTCTGCTGACATTGAAGCTGCAGGGTGGTTATTTTTCCTTCTTCCTGGCCCAACATCCTGTCCTCCGTCACAACACATACCTCAAGGTCTGTTAACGGTTTTGCAGAGACCTGCAATAATTGTTAAAAGCTTCCTGAGTATTTCTAATGGTTCATCGAAGGCAGAAGCAAAATTTACTATTTTTTTACCTGATAGCAATGGGTTTAATGTTATTCTAAAGCTGTTCCTGCTTCCATGGACACAGTCCAGGTCCTAATCTGATGTCACTGTTGTTGCCTGATGTCCTTTTGTCAGTAAAAATCCATCATTCCTATATACTTATTTTAAAAAATAGCTAAAATACTGATTTTTATACTCCTGTCCACAGTGTTCCTTAATTTCAGTACACATAAGCCTGAAAGGGAAGTGATACACATACTTGAATAGCATACTTAATATACATAAAGATATGAAATCATGTATTGTGTATGAGTGACCACTTTGTGATTTTATTCTGCCATTCATATCAGGAGCATGTTGACTCTGTGACCTGTTGCATTATGACAGAAGTGAAGCAGGTGGTGAGCTATTTTTCTTCCCAAGAGAATAAAAATAGTGAAGCGGGGGAAGCCTGGTGTCTACACAAGCCTTCTGATTTATACAAGCATGTTGTGGAACCTGTTGTGGTAAAGTTAGTTATAGGAAATATGGGAAACATGGGTACCTGAGACCAGTTTGCTTGTGGAAAGCTTGCAGAGTTTCTCCTTCTCCCATAAACGACCCCTGTGGTTACAGCCAGGATCTAACCTTGTTGGACACACCAGGAATAGTTCAAGTGTACGGCCAGGTGCTCATGTGTGGGCAGGGATAGTCTATAGGCAGCTTCTTGCTGCATGGAGAACTTTTGGCAGCACTCAAAGTTTTCAAGAGCCAACCAGGAGAGTCAAGGAGAATGGACATTTCTTTTCTCGTTATGCTCTGTGTATCTTTTCAGAGGTATTTGATGTGCATTCCTGAGTGCTTTGTGAGGAAAAAGTCCAGTGGACAAAATCTGAGCTAAAATAGAAGTTACAGTAATACATAACTGGCTGGAGAGGGTTCTAAGATAGCGTTCAATATATCAACCATGTAGTAATGACTACTTATCATATGTCGTTTTTGAGTCTTACCTCCTCCCTCAAATCCTTTTATTATTTTTGTGGCCCTTCACTGTGGCCCTACACGTTAGAGCCACCCTACTGACACAGGATAAAGAAGATCTACAGATAGCTGCAAGCCTTGAAACTGCTGCAGTTTCATTCATTATTGGGGTACTACTGAAAATCAATTCACTTTTCTATGCCATATTTCCTTCTCTAGTTTTCTTGTGGAATACAGAATGATGAGGTCTTTTTTTGTTGTTTTACGTACTATTATTACTATATGACTTTAACATTCGGTCCAACAAACAAAGAGACTATTCATTCAAGCCTTTACTCTTTTGGCAGGTTCCAATTACATTCCAGAACCAAGAGTAGAAAAATGAGCATTTTTCTTCCCATTGCCTAAATAAAGGACAGATGAGCAGGTTCTACAGGCTAACATAATCTAAAAAAGAAACCAGAAACCGGAGTATATTGCAGCTAAACAACCATCTGACAGAAATTGCCCAAATTTGATTTCTGAGCTACAGATGTTGGACTTTGCAGAAAAGTTAATTCCGAAAGGCAACCATCCTGCTGCTATATTTTAGACTGAATTTCTTAATAAGAATTGAAGTAGCAAGAAACCTCATCTAAGTTAAATCTGATCCAAGAACAGCCCTGCTCTGAGGGCCCTGCTCAAACCAGATGATTTACTTATTTGTCTTGTGCACTAGTGCTCATGTTGCTGTTATAACTAATGTGGTAACTGCTATAGCATTATTAAATTCTTATATACAGGGCACATCATTTTTGCAATTAGTAGAGCTGAAATTTGGAAAAGCTTTTCAGGCTTTCACTCTCAGGCCTTTCAGAGCTCACCCAAAGTGAGATCCCTACTTAGGAGGACCCTTCCCTTATCATAGCTTGAGATCACCAATGTGATGAGAAATTGTTCATGCTGGATCTGGAAAACGGGTATATAAATGCATTGTGGTTTGGCCCCTTCTTATGTTTTAAAATGTCAATCTAAACAGTCATAATATACTCTCAAAACCAGGAAACTGATAAGGTGTTGTGATAGTATGAAACGGAGAGGCACACTTCTCTGGAAGATTGATGTGGTGGTGGTATGCCAACATTTAACAAGATAGCTCAAGTTTGCATGGGTTGATGACAGGATTTTATTTTGCTGAAGGGGTGGCTCAGCTCTTGATGGTTTGGCCGTCCCTGTGCACAGAAAGCTGTGTCAGTGAAGCAATATCTTTCTACTTCCAGTTGCAGGTGATCCCTCTCTTGCCTCATCACCCCATATATGTTATTTTCAAAGCAATGCAGGGTGAACATCAAATCTTTTGTGTTTGAAAATCTCCAAACCTTCTCCTTCAGTTCCTCTGGGGAAGGAGTGTACTGAAACAACATGAAACAACTACTAAAGATTTTTTTCCTGCAGAAAGACAAAGATCAATGCACAACAGCAGTATTAAAAGATAAGAATGAAAAAGGAGAGGAGCAAAGTCTGGTAGATAAAAGCATCACAACATAAGTGCTTAGATCAGTCTCTTAGTGCTCCGGCCTCAGCCACTGTCATAAAGCATTTGAGTTTGTTCAGTACCTGATGGAAGAGAATTCAAAAAATACAGAGGTTTAGCATGCAGGGGGAATTCTCCTCCAGGAGGAATGAAAGTTAGGCCCAGAGAGATGGCATTTTCAGACAGAAGCACCATCTTAAAGAGAAGTAACAACAGAATCCTGTTCTAAGGCACCTTCTTAAATTTAGTGTGGCAAGATGCATAATTACATTCCTTCCACTCCTTCAAGGGGTATTGTTATTTTTCAGTGTTTGTCATGAGTTGTGTCACAGTATTCCTGAGCACTATTGAACTGCTTATTTTCAATACTGAAAGAAGCATAAAGATGTTGTTTGCACAGGTTATATACTAGTTTAAAACCAACTTGAATCTGTTAACTTTAGAAGGTCTGTTGCGTTTTCCCTTCTGTTAAGCATTTTAGTGACTGTTACAAAGCAAGTGAGCTCATTTCTCCTATGGTTGGCATGACTGTATACTTAATTCAGCAAATTCTCCATACATGGAAGACTTTACTTCAAAAAGGAGACTGATTGACCTGACTAACAAATGGATTTAGTAGCTGAATATCTCATACAAAGTCATTTGTCAATAGTAAGAAAATTAATTTTAGTTTGTGTAGAGCATTGCATTTATAAAATTTGATTCCCTCAAAAAATATTATTTCTGACTTTTTTTTCTTATCCCACAGAGAGTAATCATATTTGTGGCTTTATGTCAACTCTTTGGACTTCTTGCTTTTCTTATTTGATTTTGCAGTGTAGATTTGATGAAATATTTTTTTCTCAGGGACCTTGGCAGTTTTCAGTGCCATGTATTACTCTGCCTTTCCTCTACCTAATCCATGGTTTTCATGAGCAGTATTGAAGCTGCCAGATGGAGCTACAGAGACTTGAAGCAACAAGAACAGTTACTCTGTGACAGGCCATAAAATGGTGATAAGAGTTTGCCGTTTCTTTGTGGAGAATCAAACTGACTATAAGTTTGAGTAAACTGCTATACAAGTCTGCTACAACTGGAAAACATTGGTCTCAGGATGGACCCCATCAAATTTTACCTTCCTAACTTGGATCTATTCAGAAGTCTTCCACAACCAGCATGTTGACCTATTTTGTATTTTTTTTTTATTGGGACCTTTATTTCACTGGGACCCTACAACTATTATCATTTCTCTATGATTTGTTTTTCTATGGTTCTTTGGTTACAAAGTTCAAAACAGAGAGGATGTTATTGCAAAAATACCCAGTAAGGCTGAAATTCAGCTCAATGCAGAGAAATTGGGAATGTGCTTCAAAAAATTGCCTTCCACATTATAGTTCTGCATGCAGCAATGCGAAATGTGAGGGGCTGAACAGACTCATCTCTGGAAGGAAGCACGGTAAGAGCAAATTTTACTGAGCATTAGCATGAGACAGAAACTATGTTTATTTACTAGGTTGAACCAAAATAAAACAGGGATTATGCAGAATTGAGAAAATTACTTAAAAATATTTTGAATATCTTTGCTGCAGTCAGTGGGTCACTCAGAGCTAAAGACGGGCCCACCTGTGTCAACTTTCCTGTATGCCTTAGCTGCTCAGTTCAAGCAGAGCAGTAATATGCAATGTGTGCAGAGAAGATATTTCCACCGAGTGATTTCTGCTCAGTTTTACACTGGTTTATAGAAGTGCTGCTAGCAAAGTAGTTTCATGCATATTTTAAAAGGCTATTTTAAGTGACCAGAAACAGGAAGGCTTTGAAAGATTTGTAGATGGCAGATTTATAAAAGGAAACTAAGTGGAAGGAAAATACGAATTATTTCCAGCAGTATCCGACTTTTCCAATCCATGTGATGGGCATTAGCACACTTTCAGCATTCCTTTATGATACTTGACAGTGTTCCCTGCTATTTTCAAATCCCTTGAATTTTTTCTTTCCCAACTCTCAATGAAGAGATAATATCTTCAAAAGGCATAGATTTAAGTGCAGAGAAATTACAAAAGTAGGCATATATAATAATCAGAAAAAAAAAACAAATTTACTATTACATCTAAGTTTACATTAATCCCATCAGTATTTTAGCCAGGAAAACATTATATATTCCTTGGGCTTTTCTGTGTATTTGTCATCTTATTTTTGCTTAGCGGTTGGATTATTTGGAGTTTTACCTTCTTGTTTTTAGAACAGGATGAAACCATAGCAACATCTTCTGTTCTAAGCAAAATCTTTCAGTTTTTGCTGAGCATTGCAGCAAAGAGCTTTGATTATTTCAGGACACTAAAGCCTTGATTCAGACCTGCTCTTTGATAGGCTGGAGCAGCAATATCTGTCTCCTGGGTTGTCAGAGCGAATTTCATCTTCCATTGCACACTAGAGCTTTCCTGTAGATCTGTCTTAGCAGGGTTTTTTCCTGCCAGCAAATTTCCAGTTCTGGGGAGATCTTCTGTTGGCTCCGTGTGTTGCACCCAGATGTGGGCTCACATTCACTGTGTAGCTCTAGCTGGTGGCATCCACGCTGCTCTGGGATGCAGGACGTGGGTACAAACCCTCCTCCGTGTCTAACCCTCTCTGGGCAGGCAGGAAGAACCTCTATGTAGCCATCACAGTGAACAGCTTGTGCTCCAGGCTAAAATACCAAATCCACATAAACCCGTGAGGGTTATTGCCCTGCTGCGATTTTACAGCTGCACTGGATCTGCAAGGAGGGGACAATGCTAAAAGGCACCCGATCCAAAGTCTAATTAGCTAGTGCATCTGATGAGGATAGCAATGTGTGACGACCTCAATGCCCTGTATGTTCCAGCTACAGATTGCTAATCAGCTCTTCTCACAGCAAAACACAAGTGTCCATTCAAATTATCCACTTGAGAATTTTAAGTGCTTTATTTTCTCTGAGCTGTTTACAAATCTTAAAGACCACAGGGAGAACTTCCTTAAAAGGGTAAGAAGAGCCACTGCTCTGACTGCGGGCAGAAACATATCTGCAGTCAGACTGTCCTGCTGTTGTTAGGTTGACACAAAAAAACAGAGAAAAAAAATCAAAACCTTTTGAATCAGGCCCTAGAGCACAGAATTGTCACACCAAAGGTGAGAACCTTCTGCAAAGACTTTTGTTTTCTCACATCAAGGGCAGTTGTTGGTAGATGCTATTAAAGCAAATGTTCTGACTTAATTAACAGTGGTGATGAGAAGGGATCAGACAGGTACAGTTCCTGGAACATTCAGGGGTTATGAAATTGTAATTTGAAGCTTTAACTGTGCCAAAAGGAAAACGATAGCGCACACTGAGGTAGAATGTGCTGGCAGCATCCCCCTTCCTGAGCTGCTCCATCACAGGGAAGTTCTCGTGCCTCTAAACACAGAGGGGCTGAATGATCTGCAGGCAGGAAGGACATAGATGTCTGTCCTGAGGCTGCCTGTCAGGGTCCTCATGTTATCACTCTGTGCACTGGATTTTCTAATACTTCAAGGACATACAGATCACAAATAGTCATTTTGTCTAATGCTTCAGAATATAAGTATTTTTTCCCAATTCCATAGCAGATAAAATGTCATTTCAGGTTTTCCATGCTCCATTGGGTAGCTGCTGCCTACTGATTTAGATGACTGCAGAAACAACTATATTGGACAAGTCGGAATCTTTTTCAACTTCTGCTGGAGGCACAATTAATTTAGAGAAAGGAAGTCAAAAGATTAGAACATTTTATTTATTTTCTGCAATGCTGGTCTGCAAAGCAGTGATAACCTGAGTTAGACCTGCCTGCTAGGGCAGCCAGTGTCAGACTTTTATAATAACACTTCTCCCCAGCACTGAAAAGCATTCAAGACATTTGCCTTTTGTTTATAGCTTTTTCCATAAATGATATTGATGTAAAGTAGCCTATGAGACAAAGAGTGCTTCAGTGTAAACCTTCAAAGGGGAATACAGAGGCAGCGCTGCACATAGGCAGCCTTGTTTGGAATTGTTTCCCTCTTTGCTTTGCAATGCTTGAGCCTCTTCCAGGATGTGTTCTTTAAAGAGCACTTGAATACAGCGTCTGCACAGCACAGCAGGCACCAGGCAGGCAGACATTTCTGTAGCTTTGCAAAGCTTTTCTAAAGCTAAAGCTTTTCTTTAGCTTTAGCTTTGCCTTTGCAATTGCCACGGTTCGACATCGCTAATTGTGCTGAATTTTAGCAGTGGATGTGGGCCATGTTCACAGTTACTCTGTAACCTGCTCTATTTGCTGTAAACTTTCAGAATATAATTTAATATAAATTATGCATTACACTTTTATAGCACCGTTGATTTGAGGATCTTAAAACACTACGATATCTTCTTAATCTTGTCATGCTTTTAAAATTGATTTGAGAGATAATTAAATGGGGGCTCAGAAGGCTAATGTTATTTTGCTCACAATGCTTATAATAGTAAGTGAGCACTTGGGAACAGAATTCAAGTTATTGCTCAGGACCTACTTCTTCACGCTTCTGCCCAGAAATATCACTGTATAATACTAGTCTGAGGCTGTGATCAGAGGTTTAACATGGATCATGCTCAATGTTACTGGTTTTCCAGATTTAATCTCTACCATTAGAAGTCAAGCATAAAAAATATGAATTCTTTTTTCTTGTCCCTTAAAGTACACGAAAATTTGGATCATTAAGACTGGAATGTTTCCATAGAAAGTGCTCATTCCCTTTCCAAAGCAAAACACCTCAGAATGATCCTCCGACTGTTTCAGTGTAAATATCTAGAAGGTTTGTTTAATAAAGATATTATCCTAGTCTTCAAGTGCTGCTTTTTGCGTTCACAATTCAATTACATGGTCGTCTTGATAAAACAGTTAAAATAGTAGATGCAGATTTACTTGCATTAGTAAAGAGCTAATAATGTCATTTAGGCACTGACCCGCTGCCTCTTGCCAGGATTTTAGCTCAGAGATGCTGAATGTCCAAATCAGTCAAACTGAATTTAATTTAGACATCTAACTCCCTCAGGCCTGGTTTGAAAATGTCAACCTAAAATAGCATGTGGCTGAGTACAAGAGACTAGAAGGCAATTTTGATATATATTTGTACATACAAACAAATGTTGCAAATCCTATAGGAACAAAAATTAGGTAACTCATAAGTCAAGAACAGAGTTTAGTGCTGCTCAATAGCAAGAACACAGAAAGTAACTACTACATTTGGATTGCTTAGTTTTGAACGGGGGCCAAGTTAAGTATTCTGTAGCTTCATTCTCAGTTAGAAAAATAGGACATCAGATGCACGTGCACAAGTAACTTATTTTTGCTTCAGCTAATCAAATGTAGAAATTACTTATACAGGAGCAGTATATATCTATAAATGTATTTTCTGCTATAATGTTACCGTAGAAAGTCTATACTGAATGCATTATACGGATGTTCAAAATGCGTGGAGAACACTGCCACCGTGGACACTTTTCATAATATATTTGCTCTGGTAGTTAAAATGCGTTTCCTTTATTGTGACTAATGAAGAGCTCAGTTGCATCTTCCCAAATGCCAGTAGTTGCCAAGATTAACACAGTGAATCAGGAGCCTTTACAGACCAAACCTCTGACATACACACTGGAACTACATTTAAAGACGAGTATTGCAGTACCAAACCAGAGCTCATGGAAGGCAATGGCAGCTCAGCAAAAGGCTTTGAATAAAGCACGATGCAAAGGTGAGCTGGCAGAAACACAGGAGACTGCATTACCTAGCTTAGTTCAGCGCCAACAGGGAGCTTGCAGGGTTCTATTCTCTTATTATTTTATTTTTAAAGGCTTCTCTGTATTAGAATAAAGAGATTCAAATGGCAACATCCTACATTGTCTTGCACATACAATTTAGGCACTTAAGTCGTGCCCTAACTAATAACATTTTGAGATCACAGCATATTCATAGAACATCTGTTTTTTATAAATGTAATAAGTAGGATTTATTTGTTATTATTAAGAATAGAAGAGCTGACGTTTTTCACTGCCTCCCACCACGAGTTCTCAAATGCCTTGGCCACCCTTCCTGTCACAGAGAGCAGCTCTGCAGGGCTGGGAACCCGGCTGGCTACACACAGGGACCGTAGCCCTGAAGTAGCCAGGACAGAGTGGCGCCTGGAAGGGGCCGAATGGGTAAAAGGGCACACAAATACAGCACGCATGAAACCTAAGGAGGTGCAACCACTAGCTTAGGAGTTGGCAATGTTATAAAGATGCTTTTCAGTTAGGTAGGCTATACCCTGGCAGAAATTAACTCTGGCTGAGTCTTAGTTACGAGCCAGGGCTCTTCATCTCAGTAACAGGAACTTGGCTCATCCCAATCATCCGCAAAATTAAGGAAGTGCAAAAAGAAGCAGGGCAGATAAATCCCATATTTGTAGTTGGTGCTGACTGGTCCTGCTGGAGGATCTGGCATCTGTGCACCATAACTCAAGGAAAAAGTTCAACTTGCAGCTCTGCCATCTAATATTATCCGCTTTTTAACTTATTTCTAATTCTGTCAGCACTTCTAAAAACTTTGCTGTGGTTGGAGTAAAGGCCCATCCTCCCTCAAGGGTAATGGACTTTCCTGTAAACCCTGCTACCTCCCCTGCCTTTCCCTCCTGCGAATCCTGGCGTTACGGCTGCTGTTGGCATCAGGGCTAGGACAGCACCATGAGGACATGCCCGGGGCACTAAGAGCCACCAGGTCGCTGCAGCTGCCGCCGCAGCTCGCTCTTCATCAGCTCTCATCCAGACCTCAGTTACAGTTTAATAGAAATTTAACCATTGCCTATTTAGATCTAAGCTGAAACTCAGGTCTGTGACTTGCAGACACTGAAGAGTTTGTCCCTGTCCCCTTCTGTTCTTGGTGCAGTGTCAGAACTGCTGGCAGAGAGCTGGGTGCACCCGTCTCCTGCATTGACGGGGCCCATCTGCCAGAGCCCTCCTGCGCTCGGGGAGTTCGGCTCTGAGCGGCTGCTAAGGGAGATTCCTCCCCTCTGCTCCAGTCCGCAGGAAGTGCTTTATTTATCATCTCTCAAAAAATATTTGCTTTACTTAATGACAAAAAAAGATTATCGCTGCTTGCTTTGCTTTCCAAAAATAATTGTTTCGTCCTTATTCTTCTGAAAACATCCTAAAAGGGAGCTGCTGGCAGGCCACATTGCTATGAGTCTGATCTGCTGCTGCAGGAAGTTAATGTCCAGCTTATTATCGACTATGATGATGTGGGAAGGGGGCTCAACTATCAGCCATTCTTTGCAAGTCACAGCATCAACCACTGGTAAGAAATGTTCCCCCTGCCTTTCTCTTTCCTCACTTAAACTGCCAAGCGTTCATGCCAGGAGAAGAGAGTCACCAATAACCATCCATACATTGACAGCCTGCCAGCAACTGATTTACATGAAACAATTTTAATTCAATTTAGTGGATCAATGGGGTGAGTTTAACGCTGCCTCTGCAGTCTGCACTTCCAGGAACAGAGTAACTAGTAGATTTATTTCAAAATACTGTGTTTCACCCTTTTGTTCTTGACACAAATGGTAGCCACTTAAACACTAGCAAGACAAGTTGTATTTATCCTTTTTATCTTTCCATACAGTTAAAAGAACAGTTAAATTGGATTCTCAAGAGTCAAGCATGGTTTATTCTCTTTTCAACTACAAGTAAGGAAAGCCATACTTGATAGCTGAATAAAACAGCATATCTCAAACTCAGGTTTCTTAGCACCAGTTGAACCCATTGTTACTCTAAGTGAAGTGCAGGGCAAAAGAGGAAAAATTAGTTACAATTAAAGAAAAGTTGGATTGTGTCACTTACCCCTCTAAGGAATTACTATGCTAATTTATCTTCTCATTTAAAGAGAGCAAGGAATTAGCTTGCTGTTTTCTTTGGTAAATTCAGCATGTAAAGTAACAAATCATTCGTTACAAAAATTTTCTATAAAAAAAATAAACAGTTTGAGTTTCAGTAAGGGAAGTCATTGACTTCATTTCAAGAACATCTGTTGCAGTTTAAGCAATTTTGTGGCTTGCCACTTTTCAAAAGAAAGAACGCGTCGCACTGCAGCAAGGGCGTTTTTCTCCCCCATGCTGCTCCGCAGCAGATATTGAGATGTTTTCCTTGTGCTCTGCAGCACAAAAGGGAGAAGGTTGCTAAGCCCAGCACTGCGCGAGGCCGGGTTCTCGGCGAGCTCCGTGCAAACTGCGGCTCTGCCATAACTGCAGTCGGGCGCCGAGCCCTGACTCGGAGTCGCTGTGTCCTGACAGCGGCGGCAGGAGCAGTTCCCAGCGTAGCTGCATGGGACCCTTTGAAGAGAAGCTTTTCCAGATGTAGCTTGGGCTGTGCCAAGTGGTCTGGCTCTGCAGGGGAAAAAGCAAACGGGAAGCTGAGGCTGGGCTGCTTTAGCAGTGAGTGAATGCTCAGCTCGGAAAACCTGTCTGCCATGGAAAAGGGGAATGGTCCTATAGGGCATAATTTGGAAACTGATTTAAAAAAAAAAAACATGCCAAAGCTTTTGGGAGGGGTGGATGGAAAATAATTTTGTGCTCTTTTCTTCCCATTGCCCTAGTATATAGAGCTGTCTAAACTCTAAGTTAGAAGAATTTATATTGATGTTTCAGACAATAGAGTTTATCCCCAATCAGTACTTAACACACACACACACACACACACACACACACACACAAAAAATGTATATTATTATTATGTTTGTAGTAAGGACAATTTGGGGCACAAAACGCAAAAATTATCCCAGTTAATACTATAGATTATATATGTTTACTCTCTCACACAAGGAAAGCATAGACTGCCAATTATCCAACAATCCAAATTTCCAAATTATGTACCATAAAACAGATCCTACAAAAAAAAAAGAAATTCTGCCAGGGTACAACATACCTATCTGAAAAGCATTTTTGTAACATATCTAATTTTGGGGCTATAGAGGTAATAAGCATTAACAATCCCACTTAAAAAAAGGACTAGTAGATGTTTATGTAATATCTTATAATTAGTCACCCCTGCTCAAACCTCTGTGTTCTGGAAACCCGGGATACTCGAGCACTACCAACTCATAAATGTTTTAAATGGTCATTTAAAATGATTAACCACAGTAGTGTGAGGGTATTAAACACCTTCAGCTGTGATTAATACTATCTCAAATAAATAGCTGGTCATTTTAATATTAAGTATCCCAAGGAAATAAGAAGCCTGAATTTTCATTGCTCTGTGCCAACACCAGATACATATTGAAATGACACCAGGCTGAGTGGAAATGACAAGTCATTTGCAGTCATTAAAGACTTCTTGGACTTAAAATCATCCCTTCAGTTTGTATTTAGACGTGCTGGGGGTTTACAAACTGACTCTGAACATAACTGATTCCTTGACTCCATTCTCAAGGTCAACCTGTAGGATTTTTAATTTTTGCTCCACTTTTGTCAAATACATGCATTTCTTCATTTAGAGGTTTTGTGCATACGATCAGCTTATCAAAGCAGCAGTAGCTTTTGAATTCAGCTGCATGTGCATAAAATATTCTCACTTGAGCCAAATAGAAAAAGTAAAGGCAAAAGATCTGATTCTTAAAATACTATTAAAGAGAAATGTGATTAGCAAGTTGCAGTACTGCAATTTTCTTCCAAGTCAGTCAAGTAGTATTTAAATTTCAGGCATGTCCAGTAACTGCATGTGTCAAACCTGCCTTTATTCTATTATCTGCTAATAGTAAATTCTTGCTCACATAAAACTTGTAAATTAGTTCATCTAGTCTATAATTCAGACTATTTTATTAGAGAAACTTGGAGGTTCTTACTGAAGTAACAAGGGGGAAGGGAGGGATGTATTCCCAGCTGTTCTGTAGCACAATGTTACAGCGTTGCCTTCTGGACCCTCCTTTTCCTCCTGCTACTTTCTCTCACTCACCTCTTCCAACCACAGGAAGCCCCTTAGATGTACACGATACTTACAGCCAGTCATGAACATTAGGAAAAAACAAACAAACAAACAAACAACCCCCCGACTCTTTTAGATGTAGTGCCGATTATCACATTTTTCATGTCCACCTCTCAGTTACTGCCACTTGAAATTTGGAGGGTGTAAATCATTATTTTTAAATAGATTGAGTGTTGAAATTAAACCTTGACATTTAAGACTGTCTGAAAGCATTCAGATTTCCTCCCACTACAGGAACAAGATCTGCCCCCATATGAGGTATCACTGGCATTTAAAACAGGGGTCTCTGAAAACTTGTAACTTCAGACCTTAGTGACCAGCAAAATCAAAAGTGCGTCGTTTATGCCTGTTTACTCCGATGACAGTCTAAAGTGTATGTAGGATTCACCATGTATTTCATGTAGTTCCTTCACATACAAATATCATTCTCCACCCACACACAAAGAAGAAAAAAAAAAAAGAAAATGATTGATAGCAACACAAGGAATTGCTGACTTATATTCAGAGTGAGTTTTTAATTGGATGCCTTGTTGGCTGAACATCTTTTTGCATTTTCCTAGAAACTACCTTTCTTTGTGCTTGTCAGAGATGTTTAGGCACAGGAGTCGCAGCCTGATGGGGAAGACAGACGAGTCGAAGCGCTGGAAAGGAGCCTGCGCAGCAGTTTAACATCTTCAGCCTGCTCCTTCCCTAAATGTCAAACGTGTCAGTGATTTAGCAGCCACTGCCTGAAGAGCTTTGATTATGTGCCACTATCACCCTTCTTGAAAAAGCACAGCACCAAGTGAAAAAAAAAATCCAATGACAATATGTTCACCCTCCGTGTTATTTCTACCTTACAGGAAGAATTCACGGGGTTAACTCCTCTGCTTCACTGATAATAGCAAATATTGCCAGAGGTGGTCACAGAGTATCTTACTGCTTTCATGGGATGCCACAATAAGATAGAAAGTGAAAGGAAAGGCAGAATTATGAAAGAAAAAAAAAATCCCCTACTGATAGCAGCAGTTTCCAGTTATGAATAGATTTTGCAATGCTGCATTATACAGAACCATAGGAAAAAGCTGGACATCTTGCAGGCACACACTCTCTGAAAATGCAACTGTAAATATTACAATATTGATTAAGTGAAAAATGTCACCTTGTAAATAACAAATAGCTTCCCCATTTTCCAGAGCCCCCAATTCATTGACAGAACAGAAAAAACGAAGGGAAACAAAAAGAAAAAAAAAAAAAGCAAACAAACACCCCACATCCTCTTCTTTTAAACCATTCTTGGTCTTTTCAGCATATTAGCCATTGCTTCTATTTCTTTTTGTGGGGAAAAAATGCACTGCAACTTAGAAAAGAAGTAAAAACAAAGTAAAATTGAGGCAAGCATAGAAGCTTCTGGATTGCAAATCTATTTATTAGCTTTTTTCCATAAACTCGGATTTTAATTTTCTAGTCTATTTATGGTACTTTTCTACTGCAGAATGCATTACAAAAATAAGCTAGAAGTAACAATTTTAGACTGTCAGAGCCATTTTGATTAGAATGGATTACTTTTCCCACTACAGATATACGATTTGTAGCAAATTCTGCCTGATATTAGGGTTCAGATTGCTGTGAATGTGTCACCTGAAAAGGACACGTATGAACAAAGCAGGCTGGATTCCAGCTGTAAGCTGCAGCCACACCAACCCACCACAAAATGTTTGGAAATCAAAAATAAAAATCCCAGTGGTTTGCAATAAACAAAGATAGCTAAATAAAACATCACTGAGAAAACAGATTTTCCTAGCCAAAAAGCTGTTCTTTGTTTGTTATGTGCCAGCCCCCTCAGTTGCAGGGACACTTCAGGAAAAGAGTTTCAGCTTTGAAATTGATTAAGCCTGGAGTATCAATGAATATTCATGGCTTTTGTTTCATGAAGTGTCCAGGAATTTAACATTGAGACCAAGCATATTTCACTGCATCTTTGAAATATTAGCACAACTGACAAGTGGGTCAAAAACAGGAAACTGAAAGGAAACCTTAGACAGTGCATTCGTCTCCAGCCCACTGAGACCCATCCCTTACTATTCAGGGACCAGCCTCGAGTTTCAGGGAAACTAGATCTTCACAGTTGATGTTTTAAACGGTAATATTTGCTTATTTAGTAGGCTGAAGGCAGAAAACACTTTTCTGATAATGGCCAGTTTCAATGGAAACTATTTGCTGACCATTTAACCCTCCTGAGAACATGCTGTGATTTGTCAGTAGTTTGATGTACCTTTTCTTCCCATTCTGCAGCAAATGAAGAACTAAATAGTTTTCCTCATTGTATTAAAACTGGTGGATATCTCTACAAAGCCTCATTCCCTCATGCAAAACCTATTTCTTGAATCACCGAGAAGCTCTCCATATGCTGGATTAAAGCCCTGATATCTTCTTAATTAAAATGTGTGTGATGAAAGAGAAAAATAAACTCAACGGGACATACAGAGGTACTGTAAAAAACAGACAACCCACAAAAAACACCACCTTTTCCATTAAGATTTAAACATGCATTTAAATGTCTTTATGCATGTCAAGGGGTAAAATGTTACTTAAAGGGGCAAAAGCTAAGGGATTACTTGCCTCAGTCACATCCCAAGGGAAACAACGATGCTCCCAGCTCCCGGAGGTCCACCTTGCTGTAACGTATCCTGCCCCTCCTGCAAGGGGCTGCCAGACTGGAGAACAACCGCTTGTCCATCCACACTACGTAGCAATAAGGAACATGCTGCATTTGAGCATCATTTCTATTACGGAGGCCAAAGAGGTTCACCACATTTTGTTTGTTCTTTGAACTCAAATGAACTCACCAATATGAGAGGCCTCACAAAAACAACTTAACTTTAAACCTGAATTCCTTTTTCTTTGACCACGCAGTCTTAAAAACATCAGTCAGGAAGAAAGAGAAACATCTGCATTGATTTTGATTGTTTAATACTCAAGAGTGAAAAAGTGTAAAATCACAAAGCTTATACCACCACACAAATGCAGTTGCATTGCAAACGACCGAAACACAAGCTGCCTGCAAAGTCTCACAGAGCTCAACAGACCCCGTTTCAACATCCTGACTGTCTTCTAAACACCTGCTATTCACAAACATCCCTCAATGTGCTAAGTTTCTCATACATCTTTCTTTATGCTCTCTATTAGTTTTCTAGACCAGCAGTTTATGCATTTAGAAACGAGTGCCCTAGGTCTGATCTACCTCAGCATATAAATCCATATATGTTTAACTTTGAAATTAGTAATTATATTTTAAAAGCATTTGGTTGAATCCAAACTTAGCAAAGCTCATCTTACCTGTATTTAATGAAAAGCACAAGTTAAATGAGTAAGCTTCAGAAGTGCATGCTGACCAAGGTTATTTCACCAATTCTTTCAGCCTCAGGCTATAATACTTAGGCACAAAGTGAGTATACAGGATGAGTTAGTACATTAGACAGCAGGTTACACATTTGCTTTTACTAGTAGTGCATGTTCCTATGGCCCCGGTTTGCGTATGCAACCATTGGGACTGCTGAACTGTCCACCTCACCACGTTGTGTTGCCTGGAGGTAGCGTTACCAAAGCTATCGTTATGTCAAAATGTCTCAGTTTAATGAGAGCTAAAAAGAAAATGGGCCGCTTATAAAAACCCTTGTAAAACTTGTACCCTTTTTTTCCATAACATTTCCCTGTTTTCAAAGCAGCCTGAAAGTATTTGTGCAAAAGCGCAAAAATATTCCTGCACAGGAACTATCCATATCGCCTACTCTTATGTTAATGCACATTTCCCATTCCTTGTAAAGTCATTCCAACAGCTGATTAAAATCATGATTTTAAATGGAATTAAAATAAGTATACAGAAAGATTTTCCCTCCAGGTAATCAACCAATACAGAAACAAATGTTGGCATACGCGGCTACATCGGACAGTGATGTCTACAGGAATTTTTAAAGAGTTGTTGCCTCAGTGGAAATAATACTGAATTTTTTCCTTCTGCTACAGTAAGGACATCTTCATGTTATGATTCACTTGCTCCTTACTGCTTTATTCCATCATCTGACACTATAATCCTCTGAGCAGGTGAAGATAAACATAATAGTGTCAGTATAGCTGTTCCTAAGGAGAATGTCTGTCAAAGATCCACGAGGTATCAATAAATAGGCTTGACTTTATAAGCAGCTTTTTTTTTTTTGTTATAAAATATATTTTCTGCAGATATATCTATTTTACAGAGGTCTGCTTAAGTTTCGTCTTAGAACCAAACTTTCCAAAACCTCACAGTGATATTTTCCTTGCTCTGGTGCTTACTGCAGACCTGATTGCTGCCTTAACACCAATATCTAATACTTCAAGTACGCTGAGAACAGCTTTAACATACTTTGTACAGGTTCGAGCTTGGTAACGAAGGCACAGAGCAACAAATTAATCTGCCCCGTATCTGAAACAGCAGACATTATCACAGCTTTGCATTTACTTTGGCATTATAAAGTAGCAGTCAGTTTCAAAAAAAAAATATAGCTTCATGAAGGAAACTGAAAAGTGAATAGTTATGCCAGACTAAAATAATTCAACTGGACTATAACTTGGGTTAGCACACACAAAACTACGCTTACGTAACCACAGGAACGAAATGCAGAGTGAAAGGTGACCCGGTGGCCACTGCAGCACAGCGTGCGGCTCCGCTCTGCCGACAAGTGCCAGTGAGAGCGTGAGGGTGCGTAAAAATAGCAGCTTCTCATTCGTGTATCTTATTTCCTGTACGTGTCCAGAATTGTATCTTCTTACCCCAGTGACGAATAGATTTTGGCTGCTATTTTTGCCTTTGCTAGCACTGCACAGTTTAGCACAGTTTTTGGAGCTGGCTTCCGATCTGGACTTTGAAGTCACTGACTTATAATAATTGTAGAGCTCTAATTACAACCTTCACTGAGCCACCTGTGCAGTACAAGGGAAATTAGGGGGTTTTCAAATGATATAAGAAGATTTAGCCTGAGAAAAACGTTACAAGAAAAGAAATCCGTAATTGGAAAGGGCATCTTGTCATTTGTACACAAAGAAAAGATAATCTGGAAATTATTTAACACACAATGAACATAGAACCAATCAACGACTTCTTTTTTTCCAGAATAAAACACATATTAGCTAACCCCTCTGTGTTAAGGAATTATGTATTATGTAATGTCTGACACTGCACGCTTAACCTGATTAGCAATACCTAATATTAAGGTAACACTACATCCCAAAATAACGAGGGGTTGATCTTATTATGGCCACTGAAGCTGTAAAGAGTTCTTCTGTTTACTTCAGTGAAACTAGTATCTAGCCTATATTTTTTAACTTGCCTTCTTTTTAAATATTCTAAGTGCACCACTCTCTAAACCGAGAATCACTGTTCCTCACAATGAGTATTGTGAGATATTCTTGCTTCAGTGTTACCTTTTCTGTTCACATTTCATTTTAACTATATAAAAAGCATATTTCTTGTCAATTCTTGCTTTCCTTGGTTTCATCCTAAAGAGTTGTATTTAGTTTTTAGTAGCTATAACTACTGTATCTTTTCTTAAAATGTTTCCATTAGGTATTGCACAAAAGCACATGAACATGGAACTGAAAGTCAACTCCCTACCACTCTCATTAGTCTTATATTCTGTTAGGTTTGTGATTAGTAGCTTGAGATTTAAACAGAACTGCTGAGTATTTTAGTATCTAAATACAATTATTAAATACAGTATTTTTTAATGAAAAAATCCTATTCAAACACATACTTGTTGATTAACCTGCTATAAAACAAACAGAAATACAATCTTTTGAATTCCCCAGTAGAAAATTCCTGTCTCTAAAGGTAGAAAAATCTGAAGTTACTTGAAACAGGTTTCTGAGGAAAAGAATATTGATAGCATTATTTCTTCCTAAAATATTTTTTTAATGAAGTTAAAACTGTGCTGAATAGGTAGGGGCTTAGATTCAATACTTCAGTCCAGTATTAGTACTGAACAGTATGAGTGTCTCCCTACTTACTCTTTTTTTTCTTTTTTTTAGAAAAAAAAGACAATTAGGAATCTGTATAAACAAATTACTAGATAGTTTTCTTTAAAAAGTCCTTTTAGAACCACTGTCCATCGTTATCTTCTTCTTCTTCCTCCTCATGGTCCAAATAGACAACGGCAACTTTCTTTTCATCGGAAATAACTGACCGTTGGTCTACCATTCTTTGCAGCTGAACAGTTTTATCAAAAGAGGATTTCTCCTCTACCTTCTCACCACGATCATGGGAAAAACTAGAGTAAACATAAGCTCCTCTGTTGGTTTCGCTCTTCAGAATCTGTTCACTTTCAGCTGTAACCTGTGACTGACTAGTAGGGTCTTGCTTATTGGATACGAGGACTGTTGCTTGTTCTCCACTTGCCACCGTAGATACTCCACCCATGTTGGAAACATCCATTTGGAAAGTGAGAGAGGTTTCCTTGGATCCTAACTGAATGTGCTTTACGGATCTACTGCTCTCAGATGACTCCTGTGTTTGTGAAAGATCTTGCAGCGTTTCAGAATTAGGTTCTCTAAAGATCACTTGCTCAGTGTGAGTTTCTACAGGGCTTATTTTAATGCGCCTCGAGGATCTGTTAATATCTGAGCTTCCTGCGTTCTCGGAAAGATGTTCTCCTTTGTTAAAGAGCTCTGAAGTTTCAGAAAGGGAGCCCTGATAAATGACTTCTTCTGTAGTTTTAACTCCCCTCTGACCTCGTCTAATGTGCCTCACTGAACCTTCTGAAAAGAACTGGTCTCCTGATTCACTGATTTCTATTTGTTCTGAAACTGGCCCCTGGTAGACAATCTGCTGAGTTGTCATAAACTCTCTGGGACCTAACTGGATGTGCCTTACTGAACTTTCTGTCTGGGAAAAGTCTCCAATATCGCTAAGTTCTGCTTTACTAGAGATTGGTCCCTCAAAGATAACTTGCTCAGTATGAACCTCTTTTGGACCTAATCTGAAGTGTCTTATTGATCTACTGACATCCACAGACCCTTCTGTCTGAGAAAGGCTTCCTGAGCTATTGAGCTCCACGGAGTCTGAAACAGGCCCTTCAAAAGCAACTTCTTCAGTTACTTGCCTTGATCCTACCGTGACACGTCTTGTGGACCTGCTGAAGTCTGATGAAAACTTCTGCTGAGAAAGATTTCCAGATTCTATTTCTTCTACAGTTGTAGTAAAAGGGCCTCTCAAAATTATTTCTTCGGTAGTTTGGATTTCTTTAGGACCCAGCTTAAAGTGCCTGACAGACCTGCTCATCTCCGATGATCCATCTTTATGAACAACATCTTCTGAACTCCTAAGCTCTAGAGTTTCAGAATCAGGTCTTTCATATACAATCTGCTCAACTGTCTGTACTTCTGCTGGACTGATCTTAATTTCCCTTATGGATTTGCTCTTATCGGTTGTTTCTGGTGAGTGAGAGATTCCAAAATTTGCAGTTTCCACAACAGAACCGTCATAAATAACTTGTTCAGTGGCATGATAGCCTGTGCCACCACTCCTTCTCACTGTGGATGAGCTATAGACTTCTTGATTAGCCAGAGGAGTGTATTTGTCACTGCCTGAAGAAACATCTATTTCTATATTGCTTTTACCATCAACAACTCTCTCTGATCTCTCTTTTTTCAAGGAATGGAATGGTACCTTCTTCTCACCTGTAATTACTTCATCAAGTCGAGCTGCATCAAACTCATCAGTATCCAGGGTCTGTGACAAATTGACTTCAGCAACAATAGTCACCGAGCCACCGTCCTCTGTTTGATCAACTTTCTTGATATCAAATTCTAAGCTACTGGAGTCAGCTTGATTTTCTTTTGTTAATGCAGACAGCTCCTCTTTCACACTTTCTGGGAGACTGCCCTCCAACTGCCCCAAAGCTTCTTTCAGTTGATGCTTAGGATCCTTAGTTTCCTTTGATAAAAGACCCTTTATTGAAGTCTGGAATTCATGAGGTATTTTAATTTCCTTTTCAATAACAACGGATTCAACACGGGTTGTTTCAGCTTTTGGAAGCTCTTCTTTTAAAATATGGGCACTTGCTTCCTCTCCTACCACCTGATATGTTACGTCTGGAGAGCTTGCACCTTCATCTCTCTTACCTTGTGTGCCTTGCAAAAATTCATCTTGCCAAGAATACTTAATAGTTGATTCTTCTTCTATATGAATTTGACCATATAGTGAGTCATCACCTTTTTCAGGGACCACAGGATGATCATCAGGAATAGATACAAAATACTTCTGTTCAATAGGTGAGTCGTCTTCTTCAGTTATTTCTTCCACATGAGTGTAACTCCCATGGCGTTGTTTCTTCTTTTTAAGATCGTCGTATGTAGATGTTGTGATTTGTTCTTCCTCATCACCATACTGCCTCTTTGTTTCGGGGAATGTGTCTTCCACTTCCTCTACTTCGAAGGGTGTTGGAAAATCAGTCCTTTCATCAGTGACGTAATCTAGTGGCTCCTCTACAATCTCAACGTTAACAGACACATTCTTGCCACTCTCACTTCCTTTCAGGCCGTGATGTACTATATCCTCTATCTCCTCTTTCGAAGGCATTCCTTCAACACCCTCTAAAACCACTTTTTTAATATCCTGGCTTGAGAGACCTTCGAGATCAACCCGATCAGAAATGTCTATGTTTTCTTGAACTTGAGACTGTATTGTGATCTCAGTCTTTATTTTCCCATCATCTGGCTGTTCTTTCTTACTGAAGTAAGTCACTTTTGTGTCCGATGAGACTTCTGAACTGGGAGACTGAGTAAAACTTTTCAGAATGTCAGCAGCAATATTTTCTGCTATGTTTTCTGTTGAAAGAGAACCCGTTTTATTAAGTCTGTCACTAATTCTCTCTTCATCTTTCAAACTGGATTCTGCCTCTGAAACAGTCACTTTGTGCATTTCAGCAGACCTAGTTACATGCTCATCTGTTTCTCTTTCTACAGAAGTTTTAAAACCTTGCAACCTTATGTCTTTCCTACTCGGAGATACTTTGTCAGAACCGATGGACATCTCGGTGGCTTCCTGGTTTCTCGATTCCCAGGTCACATTTGTATCTTTTCTGATTGATTCACTTTTCAAAGTTCTTGCATTAGGAATATCACTCCCTGTTACTTTCTGGCTAATCACTTCCTCACGAACATATTTTTTCTGCTCTATCCCTGTTTTATCCTCAGTCCTCTTCCCAAAATTAACACTTCTGTTTTCCATAAAAGATTTCTCGTCCATTTTCTTTTTCTCCAGTAAACTATCTTTCTCTTCCTTTGTATGTTTTTCTAGTTTATCTTCTTTCAAGAGAATCTTTTTTTCTTCAGCTGGTTTACTGCCTCCTCTTTTTTCTTTTAGTGAGGTCTGAGTTTCAGTTATGGTTTCTTCATACTTAGATGATTTGGTGAAGCCTGGTTTTGTCCTTATATTTTCAGCAGTTCCTGGCCTTGTATCAAATTTGTGGTCCTTGTTTGATTTTTCGGTGTGTGCTGATTCTTTTGAAAAAGATACTGTGGATGAAGTTGTAACTTCAGTTTTCTTTGTTTCTGGGTATCTTTTTTGGTGCATTTCAGTGTTTTTCCAGCTACTGAAGGCTGGAGTATATGTTCTCGTTTCTCTGTGGTCTGTCACAATCTTTTCATCCTTTTTAACAGTTGTGGACGGACGATATGTTGAACTGAGCACATCTCTTCCAAAAGACCTCCCAGTTCCTGTTGTCTGTGATCCAGC
>JAUBNY010001079.1:810541-823578 GCA_032275445.1 Crypturellus soui
CAGCTTCAAATTTCTGTAATTTCATTGCAGCTGAAAAGGGAAGAAAGAAGTTAAGAGAGAGAGCCTTCCTTATGCAGCAGCAGACTTCAGAAAATTTTTTCCCTAACTTTTTAAACCTTTAACATCTGCTTTTTATTTTGGGCTGGGATAGCAGAATTTGACATTAGTGTCTCTAAATACAATTTGTTTTGCTTACTGAATAACAGTTGAAGCCATTTTTGCTATTCAATTTATTGTGCTGGCTCCAGGGAGGTCACAAGTTTGTATGTTTATCATGGGGCATGCTGTGAGCTTCAGAGTTCTGATCAGTTTTTGGGTAGACAGCAGTAGAATGTGTTGACGTACTTGGGCTAAGATTAAGAGAAAATTTACTTCTTGTCTTACAGTTTCCTTATTCCATTTTTTCACTAGTTACCTATTTTACTGTTTTTCCCCCCACTGTTTCTTGGAGTAGAATGTTGAAAAGTGGAATATCTCTTAAGAGACCTTTTTGTATGTGTTTGTCACCTTCACAGACCTGACCGGAAGCGGAGGGACTTGTTCCGAATTGCAAATGCCACCCTGGCCACTCGAAACAGGAACACGACGGGGACAGATCACTTCACCAATGTTTCTGACGCAGAGGAGAGTGAGGTGGAATATCCATTCTTTGAGACCAAAGTGGATGGCAAGGAGAGAACTGTGATCTCCCATCTCCAGCCTTTTACTCTTTACCGCATTGATATTCACAGCTGCAACCACGAAGCTGACACGCTTGGTTGTAGCGCTTCCAACTTTGTCTTTGCAAGAACCATGCCTTCAGGTATGCTCTCAGAACAGTGAAGTTTTGATTTATTTTCTCTGGGAGAGATTCATCCCGGGGAGCACAAACCTGCTGAAACAGATAGGCGTATTGACAAGCATTGATGTATAATATAAAGACTCTGTGCAAGAAAACAAGTTGGAACCGTGTAAAACGGTACAGTAGTTCAGTGGCCTTGACTGCTGCCAAACGTTTCTTCTGTAGCAGCAGCAGTGACCATGCACTGGACCTATCTCATGCTTGGGACTTTCACAGATCGTACGACTTTTGGAAGAAGAGAGGTGGTTTTAGTGAGAACTCATGTGCATTCTCATAGAGCTTCTGACTCTAGCAGATGTCTGGAGATATTTGCTGCAGATTGGTAGCAGTTTTGCTTTGTTTCTGGAAGGAAACACTATCATAATCCAGATCCAGCTGTGTCAGTAAAAAGCAAAGAGTTTTGCTTATTTCAAGGAAATAAGGAAATCTGTGAGGTTGGGGAAAAGGAAATAACCATTCCCAGATTTTTAATATAGGTTTGTGAAAATTGAAGTTTAAACAGTGCTGGATTTTATTTTTTTTCTTCTTCTAGACCTAGCCACTATCTTCTTGTAAAGGTGGCCTTAATTTGATGGATTTCATCATACTCCCTGTTGGCTTTTGCATGAAAAACAGTAAATTGTCAAGAACCAAAAGTATCTGGGATAAAGCAGTTATTGAATTGCTTGCCAGGTTCTCTCTAAACGAAAACAAACAAACAAAAAACCCCAGACATTTGCAAACGTGTGGAAGGTTTGGAAGGGGAAAGGAAGAACCAGACACTGATAGACAGGTTCTTTGTCCCATAAACACAGGGCTGATGATGGTGGAGCTACGTGCTGCACCCCTCCTGGAGCTGATGTTGGAGATGATGCTGATGTCCCCAGCAAGCGCCTGGCCAGTACGCTTAGTTCTCCAGGTCCCTGGGCAACACTTAGCTGCAGTGCTTTCATACCTAAAGAATAGTTTGAAACGTTTTCCTCAATCCTTGTGTAAGTTCCTGTTTCAGTAATAAGCGATGTTCTTACATGACTTGTCAATCTTTTACAGAAGGAGCAGATAACATTCCAGGAACAGTAGCATGGGAAGCAAAAGAAGAAAATACGGTCTACCTGAAGTGGTTAGAGCCTGTAAATCCAAATGGGCTGATCCTAATGTATGAAATCAAATTTTGGCAGCATCATGGAGAGGTGAGGATTTGACATCCCTCTGTTTCACGTTATATTTGCATAGACCCAGAAAGAACCCAAGTCTGAGCACAACTGTCATATATTTTCATTGCTTTGACTTTGTGTGTCACAAGAGACTTGGCACAGTACGAAGCGCCTCATTGATCCGAAGGAGACATCGTCACATGGGGGCTGCTGAGAGTCGTGTAGCAGTTTTTGCTACAGAGGGTGACTTTAGCCACTAGTCTGCAGTGCAAATTAATCTCTGTTCATGGCCTATTAGATCACACACACTCTTTGATAACAGAAGTTACCAACAGTTTGTAAATCAAGCTGAAAGCCATTTGAGATGTTGACCTTTTTTATCCTGTAAAAAACAGAAAATGCACCTCAAAGTGACAGAAAAGGATACAACATTTAGTTGTATTCTCTCTTTTAAAATGAATAGCGTGAGTTTTCTTTTTCCTCCTTTAAGATGTGCTTCAGTGCAGGCAGTAATAAACAAACTTGGGTATTGAGTAGTATGAGTCACCTTGGTTATTGAGTTACCCTTGTTAGTATTTATGATGAAACCTGTAAAGTGGAAAGTTTATTCTTAAGTAAAATAACTTCTTAGATGGTGTTTTTGATAGCTGCTTTCATTCAGAGGTTTGTAGATTATCAAGATTTAAATATTTGAGTAGTGTTCCGCTTAGTCCCATTTTACACACGGGCAACCTGAAATACCTATTGGGGTGTCTCAGCATATTCTTGTGCCCTGCTAGGGACTGCAGATGGAAATCATGGTCTCGAACACCCAGCAGCAGGCAGCATGTCATTGCTTTGCTTCATTTTTTTGACATCTTTTGAATTCCACACATCTTAAATTGCTTGAAGGAAAACTGATCTGATGGCGCTTTTGGCTGTAAAGAAGCAAGATTATCTTGCAGCCTTATTGTTTTCCTCAAGAATGAAGAGTGTGAAGTTATTAATATGAACTGCAAGTTGCTTTTTTCTTCTTTCAGGAGAAGCGGGAATGTGTTTCCAGACAGGAATACAAGAAGCTTGGAGGAGCTAGACTAACTCATCTGAATCCTGGGAACTATTCTGCCAGAGTTCAGGCCACTTCGTTGGCTGGGAATGGGTCGTGGACTGAGCCAATCTCTTTCTATGTGCAGCCCAAATGTAAGGAGAATAGGCTGTGTCAAAGTGTGTGATTATTGATTTTTTTTTTTAATAATTCCTGTTATTAATGCATCGTTAGTGCTGTGGTTCCCCTGTGCTTTGCTACTCGTGATTGGGAGAAGCAATGGTAGGAGTAACAATGTGAAGTTGGATTATACAAAATCTGTGGCAGTTTTGCAAACCTGCTTTAAAATGTAAATGTGTGAGAAGCAGATTGTTTCAGTAATGGCTGGCAGGTTGGTTTGGTGTTTTTTTCATGTTGTTATTTCACAATACTTTTTCATATGACCTCAGTGACATTTTGATAAAGGTCACGCACTGATTAAATGGTAAGGCTAGTCCTGACCATGGGAGTGTTTTATATTTTGGAGAAAGAACACTGTACAGTGTATACAGGGACTCCCTTGAAAACCTCTGTATTTAGCTGAAGAATGGAGTATGTGTGGAAAAACTAGCACTTGATTTTTTTTTTTATTATTACTGGTCTTTATTGAAGTAAAAACCTGTGTGTGTATATTCTGAATAAGGGTATAAACAATTGCAAGGATAAGCATGTAATTCCCTGAGGAATGTAAGTCTTTAAAAGCACAATGTTAAGCATAACCTCAGACAGACACTCTTCTGTTTAAATTAATGCTTTTCACTGTCTGTTTTCTAGTTCTACTCAGCTGCAGGCAGGTAGTATTTCTGAGTACATTTCTCCTTATCAGACAAGAAAATGATTACTTTGATTTCTCCCCTGTATGGCAATACATGGAAACATTTTGAATGTTTCTTTGTTAATGGAGGTTCCGTAGAAACCTTGACACGGTTGTTTTCTTGTTGGTTGCAGCAGCAAACTATGGCAACTTCCTGCACTTGATCATCGTGCTCCCCATCGCTTTCCTGCTCATCATCGGAGGGTTATTGATAATGCTGTATGTCTTCAGCAAAAAACGGTGAGTATTTTCTGCTTGTGGCTAAAGCTAAATTGCCCAAGGGGGAATATCTGTTTCCAAATCTGTGCCCGCAGAGCAGGTTGGAAGTGAAGAAGTGAAATGGCATTCGGAGGACTGAGCAGGAGACACTAACGTAAATCCTGTCCTGTTGACGTGTAAAGGGAGCTGGTTTAGAGTTACCAGCGAGCATCTGGTTGCTATTTGAGATATGAAGAGGCTTTTTATTACAGTATCATGTTTGGGAGGGAAGAGGAAGGGTGTCAGGAACATACCCACTGGGACCGTGATGGCAAACACTGAACTTTTTATAATCGGAAGCTTTGCCTGAAATTTGGGCCATTTTGTAAACCATGAAAGCTTAGTTCAATTTAGGCAGCTTAGTTCAATTTAGGCTAATTTGATTTCTCCCAAATTCTAAAGGTTTTTTAAGTCTTTACGTCCATTTTAAAAAAATAAGTGCTGGGCAGCACAATCTCTGTCGAGGAGAATGATAAATTGGTTCATTTTCTTCAGTTTTGCTTTTTACTACTAGAGGTTTTTTTCTCTTTTTAATTGAAGAAATATTTAATGAGAACTTAATAGAAGTCAGTGCAAATGCATTCAGCCTTGCAACTCTTTATGTATAGACTTTCTAATTATATGCTCATAAATTAACTTGCTGAGAACAATCCCATTATTTACAGCTCTTAATTCATTCACATGGAGACTGTACCTGTTCTCCTCCAGTATTCGAGCAACGGGCTTTGTGTCTGGTGATGCAGGGTATCTGCTTGGCCTCCCCTTGAGCTCTCCTGTGTAGAATGTGTATAACTCTTCTCTCAGCCCTTGTTCTCTCTCACAAAAGCATTTGGTCTCTTTAGTGTTTGACTTTCTGAGGTCTGATGGACAATTTTATTTGTGCAGCCTACCTCCTGCAAGAGCTCTCACGGAGCTGAACAAGTGTGTCTTATTCTGAAAATCACCTCAAGAAATTGAGGGAAAAGCAGGAGGAGGTTAAAATAAAACAGTAGATACAATTTATAAAAGAGTTGAATGGAATTCCCTGTAAAACCAATCCTGTGCTTAGCAAAATCACTTCTTTGCACAGTTCTCAACCACAGATCTCATTTGTGTATCACCATTCAGCTGCTTTTCTTAAAGGAGGTTTACCTAGCAAATAAAACTGCAGTATGTTTTTTCCCTTTCTTGTGCTGATTTGGTATAGAGAAGACTGAAGGGGGAATTTCCTGGGAACACTGTTTAGGGTTGATTTCCCATGGATTAGGTGAGGTGCACAAAAGAACAACTTTATTTGTCCTCTTTTCTCCGAAAAGCTCTCCACATACAGTAAATAATATTTTGTGGTTGAGCAAACAGTAGAAAAGCCATAGAAGAGGTTGCCTGAAATTTGCTTAGGTTTAAAGATTAAAAAAGAAAAAAAAAAAATGTTTCGACAGGAACAGTGACAGACTTGGCAATGGAGTGCTGTATGCTTCCGTGAACCCGGAGTACTTCAGTGCCTCGGACGGTAAGTGTGGCCTTGCACTTCGGATGCTTTTCCTTTCATGTCCTCTCTTTGCGTCCCACTTTACAAGACACAGGCCTCTAAAAGCTGTAGTAAAACCCCTTTCTCTGACCGTTTTGTTAGCACACCTGTAGGTAATCCATCATTGATAATATATAAATGTCGCCAGTTTACTGGAATGGGGGGATGGATGTATTTTTTCTCTATAGTTTATTCAGCTGAGACAAATTACATACATTAGTTTCATTTTCAGATTATCACCCATTCATAAAGCAATTTCTTTTAGATCATATTCACTGCAAATAAAGAATTCATGCATTCACTTCCTCTTGTGTTTGGTCTTCCAAGTCCCATTCTGCTCTATTAGCAAAATAAAGCACTCTTATGTGGAAAAAAAAACACTTGCAAAAAAGCAATACCTTTTTCTTATTTCCCATCCCAGTAAAACTCCCTGACAACTTTTTGCATTTGAAAAAAGAAGCAATATTGTGAGCTTTCAAGGTGCACCACATGCAGGAATTTGGAGATAAGATAAACACAGATGTTTAATCCATATTCTTTTCTCTTGATGTGTACCATGTAAATAGTCCTGCTTTTCTCTAGCTGGCAAAACAGTTATTTAAAACTAGTTTCAGATTGACTTAATGTATTTGTAACAAATGCACATTTAGAGATGACAGTGTTCAGAGATTGCTTGCTAGTTGTGGGAAAAAAAGGGACTTCATTCTTTATTCCGCTTCCCATAAAGAAACGGAAGTATCTAATATGCCCATTGCAAGAAAACTTAGCCTAAACATAATAAAAAAAGATAATCGCGTCGTCTGAAACATCTTTTTGAGGGACCCGGGGTGCTGGTTGGGAGCTCGCTCAGCGCACTGTTACCCAGGAGACTGGGTGACAGGTTTGTGCGACTGGCAGTGAGACCGAGAAAATCCAAGAGCACGGAGCGCTTTGGAAGCCTGTGCAGAGCGTTTCCAGCAGGACAATGGTGAAGGTGTTCACTGCCAAATAACAAGCAAGAATTAAAGCTGATTTCAGGAAGATTAAGGTTTATGGTTCATTAAGATTGTTTGGTTTTATTTTCTTGTGTATATAACATGCCTGAATAGCTCTGCCAAAATTCTGGACCTTGAGAAAATGGATTTTTTTCGCCTGATCTGGAACAAGATTAAATTCCTTGAAACTTTCCAAGAAATAAAAATTCTAAAAAAAGCCAACAGCTTTTCCTAGAATAGTGCACTTTTCTTTGGTGTTGCTTTCTGTATTCTTTTCCTGCCTGTCAGTGTGGCAGGCGGGCATGCCTGCCAAGGCAGAAGGTGAAGTTCTTGCCAGTTTTTGTGCTGGCTGCCACTGAGCAGCAGCAGGAGCTGAATGACCCTGATCGTCCAGGTATCTTCAGCTCTGCGTCTGCAGACGGGCTGTGTGCAAGAGCTGCCGTGGTACGGAGCACCCTGCAGATCTGCCTTTATGGCCAGACAGTCACTAGGGTCCCACTGGCGCCTTGCTTGCTGCATAAATATTGGCTGTTTTTTTACAACCTAGCAGTGGGGATGCGAGTCCTGAGCGTGCGCCCACACTGATCGGGTATGTGCAGAGCTCTGCAAGTGCTGGAGGTAGTCAGAGCATCAAACGAAGTTGCTTGAGGCTTCATTTCTTCTGTTTAAGGTTTGCTTTGGGGCTACTGCATTAGTCTCTTTGCAGGAGTTTCCAAAAGCCCCTAGAGGTGAATAGGTTTAGCCAGAGTGGCAGGTGACTCTTTTACTGCCACTTGTTCTAGCAATACTGCTAGACTTAAAAGTCCATTGACTTCTTTGCTCTAATGCTTTTTCCTGCATCCTGTGATTTCCCTCATCCAGAGCGTGTGGCCCGCTTGTCCCCTCCGTTGGTGGGGACAGGCGGCAGCGTCGGTGACTGCTCAGAGCTGGGCCCTCTCCTTGCCTGGGGCGGTTGTCCCTCCGGCAGTCGCCGTCCAGGGTGTCTCTGCTGCCTCGGATCAAGGGCGCCGGAGCAGCAAATTCTGCCTTTAATTGGAGCAGCAGAGTGTGCGTGCGAGTGATCAGGATAGTTTCACGCCCCGAGCCTGTTAGATTAGAGAGGATGTTTCTCTGTGGTCGTAAAATCAATCCGCTAATAGAGAATACAGCAGGCACTAAACTGATACAGATGATCAAGTAAGTTTGATGCTGTCTGGAAGGATTAGAAAACTAAAGATCCCAAGAAAAGCTCAAGCCTGAAGGCTCCTTCCCACCCTGTTCTGCCCTTTGAGGTTCCTTATTTCTCGCAATATGTTAGGACTATAGTGAGGCCCTTTCAAGTTCATGTACCTGTCTTTGTTCTTAAAGTTTATCAGTATGGCAAGTACCTGCCAATCTATAGGGGGAAGCCCATACTAGCTGTATGCATCGTGTGAGCTGTCAGCATTGGGTGTGCTGTTGTTCCAGTAAACAGTTTGGGCAGTCCTAAAGCCAAGAGTGATGTCCCACTTGCCAACATCACGGGCTGTTCTCTCTGCCCTTAGTGTACGTTCCCGATGAGTGGGAAGTGCCCCGCGAGAAGATCACCATGTGTCGGGAGCTGGGGCAAGGCTCCTTCGGAATGGTTTACGAGGGAATAGCCAAAGGAGTGGTGAAGGACGAGCCGGAGACCAGGGTGGCCATCAAAACCGTCAACGAGTCCGCGAGCATGCGCGAGAGGATCGAGTTCTTGAACGAGGCCTCGGTGATGAAGGAGTTCAACTGTCACCACGTGGTAAGTCACCGAAACGTAGGAAGGCTGCGGTTGATCCAGGGGTGCTTACAGGGAAGAGGGTGCTCACAGCAGGTCTTCACCGCTCCTGGAGTGGTGACTTGGGATACTGGCTTTAACTGTGTGCAGTGTATTAACAGACTGCCACTGGGGACTGCACCCCACCTCCAGACCTTGCCCACAGGTTCGTTAATATGGATTAGTGTTCATACCATTATGATCAGCCGTATTTGTGACTGCACATTTGTCTTCTCTCTTCTAGGTTCGGCTGCTTGGCGTCGTTTCTCAGGGCCAGCCAACACTGGTTATCATGGAGCTCATGACGCGTGGAGACCTCAAGAGTTACCTGAGATCACTGAGGCCGGACACAGAGGTGAGGCAGGAGTTGCTCGATATTTTCTTTTATTTCTTCATTTAGAAACATCTTGAAAGGAAAGGGTGGAAGCAGCAAGCTGACCCTTGTTGTCAGGTTCTCCACGTCTCGGGAGCAGCTGTCACTTCTCTACAGAACAAACCTTTCAGATGCTTAGTGACCCGGTCCTCTGCACTGAACGGGCACCACAGCTGAGCCTCGCTAGTCTAGGTCTATATGGTCGGGTTTGCAGATTTTTCTTGAGTAATTTCCTCCTCCTTTCTGTCTCTTTTTCTTTTCTTTTTATTTTAAATGTCACGCTCCTGTATTATTTGTTAAATTAAATATTCCCTAAAAGCAGACCATTGCAGAAATTCAGAGTTTAAATTAATTTTATTTCCTACTTGCAGAAACAGCTAAAGTTAGCAGGTATTTTTAGCATATTCATTAATATAACTTGCTCCATGATTATTTTTCTTTTTGACCTATAGACCAACCATTTGGTGTAATTTGCTCTTACTGCTAGCAGTCAGAGTAGGATAGGGAACCAATTACCTTGTCACCCATTCTGTAAGAATCTGGAAGTTTGTGACAAAAGTCTGTTTTGTTTTTCCTTTGAGGAATTTTATTTTATTTTATTTGCTGCCCTGTATCTGAACTCTGCCATTAGTGAAGGGAAAGTTTGTTTATAACTTCCAGCAATTAGCTAGCTTTGCCCTTGTCCTTAAGCAGCTCTCAGAATGAAACATGAGCTGCTCTGTGCTCTGCAGCACCTTTCTTTGCGAGGAAGTCACTGCTAATGGCCCGGGGTACTGCCCCGAATAGGTCTCCTCTTGTGTCATTGAGCCCTGTTTTCCAGATTTTCTTTAAACCTCTTGTCTAATCTTACTTCTCATGAAGAGCATAAACAAAAATTCTTGTTAGGATGATGGTTCACAATGTATATCTTGCGTATTGCCTCGGTTGCAGAGTCTGCTAAAATCTAATGTTTTGACTTATATGCATCCTTTAATATGTAGGGAAGAAGTCTAGCAGCTAAAATTGCCACATATAGAGTCTGAAAGATAAAGGAGATACGGAGGTCACGTGCCATTGAAGTAACAGTGAAATATGTAGAAACTGTTCTCAGACAGAATAAAACAAATCAATAGAAATCTTTAAGATAACTGTTGTGCTTTGCACTTTGCAACTTGTGTGGCAGAAGGATGGGCATTTAAACCCCTTGGGTAGATGACAGAAAACCCTTATATCAAAAATTCCTACTCCCTTGAATTCTCTAAAATAGAGTGGTGTGTTATAAAAGAGTTATTTGGAAGTTCTCTGTATAGCTCAGTTTGATATGTCCAGTTTTCCCACTAAGATATTCCTGTCTGTGTAAGCGTAATTTTCTGTTCAGCCTGGTTCTTGCCCAGTTTAATTGTGATGATCTGATGGGATAATGATAGTGTATTGCAATTTGATGTAGAAATAGTTACTTTTTTCTTTTCCTCTTACCATTTCTTCCTCTTCATCTTGCTTAGAATAATCCTGGTCAGGCACCTCCAACTCTGAAGAAGATGATCCAGATGGCAGGAGAGATTGCTGATGGGATGGCATACCTCAACGCCAACAAATTCGTTCACAGAGATCTTGCTGCGAGAAACTGCATGGTGGCAGAAGACTTCACTGTGAAAATTGGAGGTGCGCATTCTTGACATGAACACAAATGAAAAACATCATCACGCAAATCAGCATCACAGAAGGCATTTTAATTTTTTGAAAGCTGTCTGAAAGATCTTTTAAAATGTAGTGGTTGGTTAAATATCTGCAGAATGAAATATGTTCCCCATGAAGGCCTGCTGTGATTTAAGACCTGTGAGCAGTCAACACTGAATTGAAGCTTTTGGAATGTCTCTATTTGCTGGTGTTCCAGTAAGGAAATAATATAGTGTATGGGTTTAAAAGGAGCTGCTGGTGCTGCAGGCATCTGGGTGAATGGTGCAGTTACCACTACTGTGTCATTTGCTTTGTTTGTTAATGCACAATAGCGATCCCACCTCCTGTTTAGCTATTCAAGAATGACAATTTTAGGATTATTTTAAAGCATATCACATTTGGAAGTGGAATATAAGGTTTGACTTCAGCTGGATGCTTTCCAGTCTGAACTGGAGTTCTGCTTTCCAAACAACAGAACAGCTTTTCCTCTGCTGTGGTTAGAACACCACTTTTTTTTTTCCGTTTTTTTCCCCTTCCCTTCACCACCTCTCCAAAATAGTGTCAGATGAGTTTTTTTCAGACTTGTCTCCAGAGGGGATGATTTCTAAGCTTTTGGCTGTTTTAGAGTTGTGCATATTAAAATAGTATGTATGAACAGCCTGCTGCTGCAGGAAACTAATTCTTTTTGCTCTGAGCTTCACTCAGATATTTTGTTAATTCCTGTAAGTAATACTATATTTTCAAAGAAAATTATTTCATTTTGTGTTGGTTAGTTGGGGAGTAAGGTCTTTGGGTGGGCAGGGTGTTCATTTTCTGTAGGTTTGGTGGAAGTTGGTCTAAATCTTCCTTGTTCCAGTTTTCTCACTCCTCCTTCCCCCACACTATTTTACAATTCACTGAACTGCGTGCGGTGCATTTCTTACCTGTAACATGGTTACCCTAAAAGCATTCCTGGAAATACTCTGTCCTGCTCCCAGTTACAGACTGGCGTTGAAAAGCCCTTCAGGCAGGAACAGTTTGGGAACATCTTGACTGGAACACGCCAACTCGGACTGGTTAGATCAGAGAAGAAGAGCTTTATGTTATAGTATCCTCTGCTCATTGCACGTCTGTTTCTTATCTGCATTAAGTTTTTAAAGAATTTTTCACAGCAGGGTAAAGTCACCCTGGTGTGGGAGTGACGGAGTAGCTGCACAGATGGGTGTTTTTAGTCCAACTTGTTGATGGTGTCAGTGTCCCTAACAGACAAGCAGCAGGAAAGATCAGTGGTCACTCAGGCAAGCTGTACACTGGTAATAACAATGGTGGAAATTGCTTAGACTGGAAGGATTTTGTGGGTTTTTTTGGATTCTTGTTTGATTTGGGGGTTTTGGGGAGATTTGGATTTTTGATTTTAAATCATTCACTTGCCCTGGCCTCGGTGCTGACCCATCGATGTCAATGGTAAAAATCTCCTTTGGTTTTGCTGCTCGGGAGCCTAAGCAGCCCTCGGCAGACAGGTGAAGTGCCTGCAAAGGAGAATGCCATGGTAACAGATTGCAGATTCTTTACCCCAAACTGTGATTCTCTGCGGGTTACAGTAGCACGTAGTAATGAAAATATTTGTTGCTTTATCATTTGAACTCATAGAATTTGTACCTTCTTCTAGATTTTGGCATGACGAGAGATATCTACGAGACAGATTATTATCGTAAAGGAGGGAAAGGTTTGTTACCTGTCCGCTGGATGTCCCCCGAATCACTGAAGGACGGAGTCTTCACAACGCACTCCGATGTCTGGTAACAAAAATGGACTGTGAAAAACTCTTTTTAGCCCTTCTTTCTAGCCACTTTTCTTGTTTTAATGGACTTAATCTACAGCTTCTCCTGTCTCTTCAAGGATAGCTCGCTCTCTGCTGTGCAGGACTCTCCTTTGTGTCATGGTCCTATTGCAAAATCAAGAATATGTGAGGTTAAACGCTGCTCTCAGAGACCAAATCTTAAGTGGATTTCCAAAACTGGAGGTAGAGGCATATTTGCCACCGGGGGTTATAAAATCAGTTGTGCAGTGACAACCATCACCTTCACACCTGGAAGAGCAAGTGGTTGTTTTTCCAATTGTCTTCTTTAAGAAAAGTATTAAAAGTTGCCAAGAATATGGAAGGGTTCATAGCGCTGACATGGCTTTCTATCACAACCTCTTGTGAAAATAATTCTGCTTTCCTGCACACAGTTGGTGTACACGAGCAAGTGGGGTTTTTTTTGAGTTCTTCCGTGTGTGTATTCCTGTTTGGGCCTTCCTTGTTTGCTTTATATGCAACAAGATGCAAAAATAGGTTTTTCTTTGAAAGCACAAGGCATAGTTGCACTATCTGTGAAGTTATTAATAGAGGTGTTCAGGAAATTTCAAAATATACTTCTTAAAAGAAGAAATACTCTGGAACATTTCCCCCTGACCCCAGCTTTTGCAGATAGGCAGGGAGAGTTTGGCAGGAGATGAACATTTACTGGCAAAACCTCTGCTCTGTCTTTTATGGTTTCTCTGCCTTCCTAACAAGATGTTTTTACTGCTGATATGTTACAGAATTGGCAGCTGATTGCCTCCAAATGTCTAGAAGTCAGTAGGAATTGTATTTTAGTAGTAAACTGCATTTTCTTTAAACAATTTGATG
>JAUBNY010001079.1:888424-900497 GCA_032275445.1 Crypturellus soui
TTATTTCATTATTGGCTGATCCATCAAGCCACAAAAGCTGCTAGAAGCAGTGTCCTCTTGCCTGGTGGCCTACATTCTGACTCTGTGTATGATTAAATATATACAGCTTTATTGTTTTTTAATACAATATGAACTAAAAGTCCAGCAGGTCCTGATTACAGCTCTTCATGACAGCTGATTCTTGAATCACATTAGCCCACTCTGATAACTATTGTGCACAGAGCAGGCTGTATTATAATTGTTAAGGTAAAGAAAATACGACTTGTTTCAGCAAGTGGGGTATTATTAGCAACTTTTGTCTCACTTGAATCTGTCAAGAAAACTCTTGTTAAAGAATGATCTAGCGCAAACTCCATTTGAATTTATGTTAGAATAAAGAAGATGCATAAGATACTAGATGGGATTGCCCAAACTTCTAATTTAATTAAATTTATGCAGGAGTGGGATACCTGAGTCAGAGGGAAAAACAGCAATCTTTCAGTATCCCCAAATGGAATTTCTCTTTAGTATCTGGGGATCCACTGTCCACTTGAGTGGCTCTTCTGCTGGTTGTTCTCAGAGAAAAGTTGCTTCTTTCCTCTATACGTATAACAATTTTCTTCTTTTGTTGCTGCTCAGCGTTTCATTTTGAAATAACATTTCCATCATCAATGACCATGATGGCAACTGGGTGTCACAGAAGAATGCAAAGGTGCAGTCAGGGAGATGGCACTGGCAGATGGCTGGATGCTTCCTAATCAACGAGAGATGCGGAGCTGGAGCTCTCCCCTCCTACTCCATAGCAAGAGGTAAACGATGTCATGTCATCTTTCTAAGCTTGTGACAGTTGGGAATGTTCTGCAGTCAGCTCATCTGCCTCTTCTGGCTAATAAAACACATCAAGGAGAAATAGTGGAATAAGGAGAGGCAGGCATGTGCTCATTATCTAAATGCAGTAAAGAACTAGGGCTGGAAGTGCTGGGATCCTATTTAGCAGTGCTAAATTCTTGTGCAGCCTGTGTGCTACGGGCTGCAGGATGATGCACACCCTGTTCTTTCAGGATTACTGACTTATAGGGTAGTTAGTCTGAATATTGATTTTGTTTTGGTTGTTCTTTTTTCATATTAGTGCTCTAAGGTGTCTGATTAATTTAGATGCTTGGACCTGCAAGTTGCTGTTGGCAGTCTGAAGCACTTAGTGAGATCACATCAGCTGTAGGAAACTGAAGCTAAAGCAGGAAAACATCTTACATCTTTAGTATGTTAATAGAGTAAAATAGATGAAAATAAAATAAAATATAGCCCACAAACATTATCTTTGTCTCACAGTGAAAATTCTGGAGTAGTGGAAGATTGGTGAAGAGTGACTGTTCCAACTTCTGGACTTAGGCTTCAAAACCTTTGATTTTATTTCTCTCTGGATCTGTGCTCTGGTGCTCATGGTTTGACACAGTGGCATTTCTGCTTAAGAAATGAGGTAAGTCTGTCTGTGTGTATGTGAGAGAGACTGATGGAGACATGGCAGAACTACTGAAATGAAGGTTGTACCTGTCATTCTTGTAGGCTATAGGTACTTAAATCTGGCTACAAGTAAGATGTTAGACATATGTAGAGCTAGCAGTGATGTAGAGATGTGTGTGCCTACCAAATACTTTATGTGAATCACTCAAAAAAAGGAAACATAGATTTTAAGATAAGAAATTTCATTATGCTTATCTGTTGTGATGTCTGACATAGCATAAGACAGACAATTTCATACTTGATTCCTGTATCAAAAATCATTGGTTTTGGTTGCAACAACTCAGTTTTTAGAAAGATAATTTTGATTTGACAGTTTCGATTTTCAGTTGTTGGGTAGTGGGAGATCTGCCACATTCCTGGGCAATCTGTTCTAAAGTTTCATCACGTTTACAAGTGCACCTGATATTATTCTCTGAATTCTTTTTTTTTTTCCTCTACTCTTCAGTGTTGGATTTTTCTCCTCTTTTAGTTCAGAGTGACAGCTCTGGCACTATCGGGATTCCTTCTATATGTTATCATCCAATCGTGGCTTCAGTGAGCAGTGTTGAATTTCTTGGGGTCGTTTCTCTTAGGTAGATTTACCTGACCTTGAGTCATTCTCGTTACCTTCTCAGAGACATCTTTTATTTTTTAAATTCCTCCTAGAAGCCCGGGTCATCAAAGTCCAAGGGTCCATCCAGGGTGTCACTGATCACTGCGCATTCGTGTTTCTCTGCTGCTGAAACCTGTGCCTATAATCACCACAGGATTCTTACACTCTTTTGGATGCAGAATTGTGGATTTTCAGTACTGATTGTGAGCTTTCCCTGTAAAATTGAAATGACACAGAGGAATTAAGATGTATGTATTCCAGTATGGTTTTTTTGATGGTTTCAGTGACTGCAGCATACTACTGGAATGGGTTGAGCTGATCCAGTGTTATCTTTGATATGACCACGGGATGGCACCATTAGATAGCTTAATGTTGCCATCATGTCCTGGTGCTTGGGATACTGCTCAAGTTTCAGCATGTCACTCATTGGCTTGACTTCTTAAGAGCAAGGTTACTAGTTCAGAGAAAGGAAGATTAGGGTGCAGTAAAGCTCATCCTCCTGTTTGCTGTTCAGGTTCATTATGTCTGGCAAGGCTGCGTTGAGTGGCCTGGAGTTAATGCTTTCAAACATTGGTGAAGCCCAAAGTAAGTTACAGAGTAGCACAAAACACAAATTGCAGCCACGCTGTGTCCTTCATACTCCTGTCTCCGCACAAAGCCTGAGCAGGAGTTTCTCCAAGTTGTATTTCACACTTGTCCAGCACTAGATGATACTGCCTTAGTCTAAAATATAGGCTGACTTGGCACCTTTGCATAGGGTTTGTCCAACCTGCACTTCGGTGGCATCCTTGGAACTGAGCACCTATCTGACATAGTTGGGACCGATTCTATTTAAATGTCTCATGTTCCTATAGAAAGCTCTGGTAGGTCTGTAAAAGACAGTACCTCAATCAGAATAATTTAGGAATGTTCAAATCACATTTTAGTGTCCTTTCCTAAGGATGAAGAAGAGAGAACAGTCTAAGTTTTGTATCTTCCCATGCCTAACTGAATCCTTGCTAACATTCACACACCAAGGATGCTGCAAATGAAGAAAAAATAACATCTAAATAGAAGTTCTGTTTGGGCAAACCTAATATGCAGCTGCATAAATGAAGAACATGTCAAGCTATACTTAGTTGTTTGGTTTTGAATTAGTTCTTCCTTATATATATAAACTTTGTTATGGATGAGCATGCAATAAAGTTTAAGCACACAGAAGACAAAATTAGAAGTCTGTAATTAGCCTCCTTTTCAATTTGTTTCCTCTTGCAATCTGACTTCATGGTAAAGTTCCAGTTCAATCTGCTCTCTTTGCCTTAGACTTTATCCTTGCTCTGCTCTGTTGAATTTTTCTGTTGTGAACATTACTTTTTTGTTTTCTTTGTTTTTGAGTGGTGTTTTTGAAGCAATCTTTTTGGTTTTAGTTTAAACAGAAGGTTCCATTTTTGGAAGATCAATAACCTCCATCTGGAAGGATTCCTTTCTCGCAGCCACCTGACGCTTAGATGAAGTTGAACTTTTGTTTTTCCCCCTTCTCAGGAGGGAGATCAGAGGTTGCCTCCACCGTGGTGAGTACATTTGGGGATGTCGTTATTCATTCACAGGCATCTGATTTGTAAATTAATAGCTCAGTCTCTGTGGATTGTATTATGTTAAAGGTCAGTGTCTGTGAGAGGGAGCACTTTGGAGCTATGTTTGCCCTCTGGTCAGCACGAGTGACCTCAGCTTAACAGCTTTTGCTCCACGCTGCCTTCAAAAGATACAGATGTGCGCCCTGCGCCCTGTCTGCAGTCCTACCTGCAGCCAGGATCCTCTCCAGCTTTCTGCTGAGCAGGGATGGAGAACAACCCTTCCTGAAACAAGTAGCTGAACTGACTTATTTTCTTTTTTTTTCCGTGCTTGGCATGTGCTGTTGCTTCCAAGCCTGTGATAACCGTCTTAACGAGGATGCATTTTAGGCAAATCCTGTCTTCTAGCTGCACAATATGAAAAAAAACCTCCCGCCTCCCCCATCCTCTCCAGTGCTTGGGCCTGGCTCAGGCTTTTTTAAAGCTATTTCCCTTTTGCTGCATGCAGGGCCCATCTGCTGTAATGCAGCCTGAAATGCTGCTTTTATTCTTGTTTGCGTAGAAGGTTGCTGGGTAAATCAGTTGGAGTGAAAGACACATTGTGCCTCTTTGCTCGGTCACAAGCACAAATATCTTCCTTTTAAAGCATCTCTTGGTAGAAGCCAGAGCCTTTGGCACAAGCCACCTCTGCTAGGCTGACCCCTTTTGTGCATGTGGAATGGAGGAACAGCTCTGAGGAGTGCAGAACAAAACCAGCAAAATAGCAAGAGAAAAGGTCAAGAAGGGGTCTTGCTCCCTGTAGACATCAGAAGTTTCCGCAAGATGATATTTAGCATGTCCTGCCTGAACAGTTAAGGCATCAAAGACGGCGGCACTTCCATAGGTGATATCCTTGCGAGTTGTCAAACAGATCGCAAAGCCCGTTGCTGTGCTGGGCTGGGCATGGGAGGGAGGACGCCAGGTCTTTCTACTCGCTGAGGTAGCTAGACCAAGAGCTTCAGAGAGCGTTTGGCTTCCAACGCGTGGATGTGCCATGCTGTGCTCTGTCCTTGCCTGGCTTTTGACTTCGAGGCCTGGGCTTGCAGCACGGTGCCGCAGTGCTGCGGAGGGGCGGGAAGGTGGGTTTCTGCCGAAGGCAGAGCCTACATCAATTGCAGGAATAAAAGTGCCTGATTTTTGCCTCTGTATTTTTGCTTGGTCACGGGCTTGTTAGTGATTTACTCTCAGACCACCCAGTCTGTTTGATGCAGCATAACTACAATGACAGAGGTGATTCCCTATTCCCTCCCATTCCAGCACTGGAATCTGAACAGTAGGTAAAATATGGTCTGATAATTCACCTCTCTGCTTAGCAGGGTCAGGACAAACAATAGTGCCTGTTTTAACCAAGAAAAAAAGCCCCTGGTATTAGGAATCCAGGAGGCAGCTGGTGTGCTGCCCAGGGCCTCGGGTGCTGGCAGCTTTGATGCTGTTCTGTAGCTGTGCAAGAGGGGATCGGTGTAACTCGAATCAGAAAGGAGCATCTTTGCCAAATCCCGTGGTTGAACCCCTGCCCAGGACAATAAGCTCGTATAGTGATGACATGGGCTAAGTTGTGTTTTTCATTGTTGCTATAGATTTTTCACAGTCCCCTGGTTTCATCTGCAGTTTTTCATGCACAGGCACAGTTCTGCTTCCCCCTGTATCCTGTCCAGGGGGAAAGCGAGTCTGCTTTCCCTCACCAAACTCTACTGGTATCTGTTATCAATTCAAAATAACTTAGCCCAGATTCACCTGTCCTTGTTTAAAATTAAGCGTGAGCTGCTGGTTTTTATATATAATAATGCCTGAAAAGAAAAGAATCGAATGCAGAGCAGAACTCAGCTGATGTAAAGGCCAGCCTGGCTAAAAACGACAGATCTTTGCTGAATTCTGGGACATTTGCAGGGTGAAACTCACTGTGTTGTTGATACTGGATGTCAGCCTCTCTGTTAATAACAATTATGACCCCTGCATCAGTGCTGCCATTCGGGCCCAGACTGGGGGCTGTTTGGGCTGCTCTGTGCTGGGGGACCAGGATCCACCCAGAGGTATTTGGCCTGAAGTTGTAGTACCATGAGATGAGAAATGCCGCTTGAATCTGTGACTCCTAGTGCTGCAGGAGTGAACCTCTTGTGAGCAAAAATGAGCCAGGATACGTTCTGGGCTTTATTAAATTTCTTTAGAGCTTCCCAAGTGACTTGCAGAAGCATAGATGAGCTTTAGGAAGATGATAGGTTAAGGAAGTGGATGAGAATGTTGGATGGCGATACCAGGGTGATGAATTCGAGTGCCTTTGTGGAAGGAAGTCTCTTTCTGCATCAAACTGTTGTTTCAAGCTCCCTAATTAATGTTGTTGTTTTAGTTCTTACTGTGGTGTAAGCTGTCCTAGCCTGACCTGTTGGTTCACAAGATAAAAGGGGTTAGCTAATCAGGATGGAGATCCCCTCTACTGGCTTATCCAAATCTTTACTAAAACTGTAATATCCATGAACACAAATAGAACAACACATCTAAGAATTATGTATCTCAGAGTTTAAAGATGGGGGGTTAAAAAAAGAAATAGTCAATGTTGCTTTGAGGTTATTTTGAAAACTGAAACTGAATAGGTCAATACCCCTTAAGCTTTTTGGTCTTTAATTCTGCTAATGGTATGGCAGCAATCGTTAATTGTATTATTAAAAAAGCTTTGAAGACTGTATTAATGTAATGTGACCTCGGATCAGTCAAGATCACATTTTCATTATGATTAATAGATTCCTTGTCCCGAAACATTGATCTCATCTGCAGCTGAATGTGTCAGCTGGGGAGTGGATGTTCTGGCCCCTGGGCAGTAGATGGCAATATTGTATTTCGTACTGTGCTCTGCTGGAAATGCTCACCTCAGAAAGGGGCCATGAACTTTTTCCCTCAGCTTCTAAGACTGGTTTTACACTTAAAGAGTGTATTAAAAATTCCATTGGCAAAATAATTTCAAATTATGCTTAGAATCCAGATTTTTTTCAGTGTCTGCTATCAGGTGCCTGACTTGCACACTGGGGCACCCAAAGCGTCCAGTGCTGAGCACCAGCTGCCTCCCTCTGGAAGCAGCTCTCTCCATGGAAGTAGCAACATGCCCTGGGTGCAGCACAGTTTTTCTTGGTGGGTTTTCTACCTTTGATTACATCAAGAGAGCGAAAGCTGTCAGCTCCTTTGACTTATAACATGGTTCTGGAAGTTCAGAGAAGTTCCTAGATAGCCCATTGTCCTCCTTCGTGCCATAATATTTATATAAACCTTATAGTAGGTCCTGGAGAGGATGAGAAGATGTGCTGCGTTGGGAATGGTGTGTCTTGCAGGGTCTCACGCACGCGGGCCTTGCTGTGTCCTGATGTGCTGTGCTGTGGAGTAGGTGGACAAAGATTTGGGGAAAGAAGTGACTTGTGGGGTCAGCTAATTAATGAAAACGAAATATGCCTTGGCAGCTTGAAGATACCGCATATGTAAAATGCTCCCTTTTTTCTCCCGTGGGCATATGCCATGTGTCTCTGCAGTTTGGTGAGGTACCAAGGTAATTGCCTTAAAACCCCTTGCTACGTGGGGCATTGCAGGATGGCAGCGCTCACAGCGAGCGATGGGAAGCAGAGGGGTGCGCTGGCTGGTGTTAAAGCTTGAGTGCAGCTGACTTATCTATAAATAACTGCTGTCTGTTGTAATTGGTCACATCACAGCCCGTGGTGATCTTTTATATTATTGCTGGCTGCTGGAAAACTCCCGGAGGCATAAAATAGATACCAGGAAGCTCCCGCATCCAGCAGTGTGTTTCCCCATGCGGTGCAACGCGGTAAAACAGACGCAGTGTTTACAAGAAAATGATGAAGAATTTTCTGTAGCAGGAAGGATGAAAAAGGAGATTGCATCTCTGAAATGATAGCAGCAGGCCATCTCTTATGCAGGATATTGCTGGGTCTTGTGGAAAGCAAATCTTCATAGGGTTTCTGGTAGTACGCTGAGTGGGTATTATTTGCCTCTGGCTTACATATGGGTATTTTTCTGCTCTTCAGAAAATGACGATATCTTGCAAGAAGGAGATAGCTGAAGACAGAGAAATCATTTGCTGGCTAATGTGAGATGTGTGGGGGTGAAATATGTAGCCTTCTCTATTCTGAAGGGTTCCGGACACTTAACAGACTAAGAATGACAAATGCTACCTGCCACCCTCCCTTCAATGCAGTCAGCTTTGGGGTGAACCACAAAACTGAGGTGAAGCTGCACAGTGTCAGTGGTTTTATTTAGGGAAGGTGGAAAAATGCTGGATGAAATTAGACATGCAGGAAGAGATGTGGGTGTAAAGGATGAAATTGCCAAGGTTTGCTTAGCAGAGAGCACCTAAAACCCTAACTCTTTTGAAAACTGAGAGCTGTATTGAGTGACTGTAGAGTCCTGTTGTCTCTAAGGTTAACATGTGAGTGTTTCTCTTTTCTTTCTTTTTTTCCCTGTTTTAAATTTGTATTTTTAAAATTAACAAATAATTTCTACCTCTGTTTTAAGCTGCCTTTGGCCTGCTACAATATGCAGTGCAGTCCCCTACATGCATTAGTGAATGCATGCCTCACTGGCCTAATACAAACTTTGCTCATGTTGGCAAAGAATTTATTAGAATTGAAATGTTTCCAGTATTACACAAACAGTGGCATAAAGATCAGGACTGTGGAGGGCCTTGTCAACAGCCTCTCAATTGACTTTTACTGACTGATGTCTGCAGATTAGGTGGTATTGTAGGGCATTTAATTTAACAAAGCGCTGCTGTGAGTTCTTAGCTTCCACCTTGGGTATCGGCTGTCAGCAGGAATCCTTTGGTTCCAGCAGTTTGGTTCTTTGTGGTTGGAGGGAGCATTGAAAGTCCACGGAGCTTTGGGTCAGAAACACGTGCCAGGCCAGTGTCAACGTGACAGAAATGGGGTAAAAAGTCCAGAGGGAGGAGAGCAGCAGGATGTCCTCTGTGGCCTCAGAAAGTCCCACCAAGTGATCACAGGGACCTTGTTTGAAAGCAGGTTATTTTGCTAGCTGTAAAAAGACAGAAGCTGTACGAAAGCCACTGCTCATTTATGGAAAAGTCTAGGCATGCTTTTGCTCATCCAGGAGAAAATTACCCTGCTGTGGCTGGAAGGGGTGCTTAGCTGCAGTAAGGACGTTACCTGCTCAATATACTGAATTCTGCAAAGCACTGAAGTATCTGGCCCCGCTCCAGCAGAGCACTCTAATAACAGGCTAGTCTAAGACAAGTGCTTGTTGATCCTCAGCTTCTGAGTCTGCCCTCCTGTATGACAGTGGATGAAGATGTATACCCAGGGCCAAATTCAGACCCCCTGCTTATGGGTTGAACTCTCCTTGGCTTCTTCCAGCCAGGATCCAATAACTCTGTCTATAGTGGGTGCTTTGAATTGTTCATTTTGTTCATGAAGTTAAATTTGTCTTGGATGCTGCCATAAGCAGCCTGTGTGTGGCCTGCATATATGGTTTGGTCTGTAACAACAATGTAGTAATGATTAATTTATAGCAATTGCCTCTCAGCCAGTTAATAATAAAAAAGAAAACTAGAAACCAACTCCTGAGGTCCAGGAGTAACCCTGATAGTAATCAGGTCATTCTGGGCTAAGACAACAAAACAAAAACTGTGTTTGGAGAAGACTGCAGTGTTGTTCTGCGAGCTGGGGTGGGAAAGGTTTCCTCAGCACCCGTCTTTGAGGACTGTGTGCCAGAGCAGGGCCCTTCCAATCATCTGAAGTCAAACTTGGCTCTCCAGGCTAATCCCTGCTGCTCTGGCACTTCCATACAGATAGAGGTGAGCTGGTGAGACACGGTCTTCCTCTTTCTGTTATTCAAACAGTTCCCTCTTCTTCCCATATGAATGGTACCCACTGCAAACCAATTAGCTTTGGGAAGGGAGAGGTGTTTCAGCACCCAGATTGCTGGCATAAAGTTAGATTCATGTTTCACTGCTAGTTATTATTGCTGCCCTGGTCTTCAGGTGCTGAGAGAAAAAATGAGCAAACTCTTCTGACACCAGTTTTCACCATGACAGTAATTTGAGTAGAAACGGCTTTGCCTACCAACAAATAAATAAATAAATATTATATGAAAAGCTTCAGTTGGAGCTGCCATGTTCACTCTTGTTTCTAAAGCCCCCACAGGCCATGTCACATATGTGGGTCGGGAGGTCTATTGATTATGTGTCAGACCCTTAGGTGTCAGTAATCAATAACACTAACCTGCAGAAACCGTGGCTGAGATTTGCTAAACCAACTCTTCACAGTGTTGTTTTTCTTGTATTTAAGTTTTCTTTGCCTTGCTAATAATAACAGAAGGCACCTCAGCTAAGGCCAGGGAGACACCACCATCATTTGGCCACCAACTCATTGACCGTCCAGTTTCGTCTGATTCTGCATGACTCCCGATGAGACGACAGGGTGAGGAGGGGCAAGACAGGAAAGGGTATTTCCAACTGAATGGCTTCTGAGAAGTAGAAATGAAAGTGATTGAGTTGGGAGGACCTAAACATTTTGACCCTGACAGCTTATTAATATTTAACGAGGTGCCAGGTTTTCCTTTGACACTGGAAATGGTTGCGACTGTCTGTCTCCAGCAGACTGAGGCTGCTTTCTCACTCCACCATATCTAATGTACCTGCTTTCTGTGTTGAAGAATCGTTTTCCACAAATGCTTCCCTTTATTTTCTATCTGTGAGAACGAAGAAAACATAGTTTGGCTGATTAAGTTGTAATTTTTTTCATCCAAACTCTCTGTGTTCTCAGTGGGTCACTGAGCAGGCTGTAGTTTTCTTGTGTTGACTGTGTTTCTTAGAGTTATTCTTCAAATAACTTTGGCAAAACATATTATTTATTTACCTTCTTAGTTTGCAGATTGCTTGTGAGACTGTGACAGGTCTTTGAAATGCAAGCAGCTCTGATGAGAGAAATTTAAAAATTTTGAATTTGCATTCTTGTCTTTGTTTATATTAATGTGATACCTCGAGACTGAGTGTCAAATTGGGATCCTGTTGGGAATGGGAGAAAAAGTCTCTGCCATAAAGATAATGCGACATTGAACGAGTAATACTCAATAGAGGAGAAGTGTAGGAGAAAGTACTATCTTTATACATTATTTAGGCGGTCTGCATCCCTGCTGTTTTGGTGCCTGTCTCCCTCTCTTCATTATCGAGGTTGATTAGCTTCCTAATGTAGATGTGTAGACCTAAATGACTCTTCCAAGATCACGCAGAAAGGCTGTGGCTGGGCCGCATATTGAACCAGTTTCCCAAATCTCAGTCCATTGCCCTGGATATGTAAAAAGGGCTTTCAGACAGTCTTAAGCATTTATTTTCCCCTGTTCCCAGTTAAGTCAATGAAACAATCTCTTTGCTAAGGAGTTATTTCTGTGCTGGACTGAGAGACAGAGTTTCTGTATTAGAGCTTGCGTTTGGCTTTAGAAATTTCCAACCAAGATCTTGAATTCTAAATGTGGTTTCTGAGACTGCTCCACAGCATAGGTTTAAATTTTGAGGTCTTGAAGTTTAAATATTTAGGGATTCACTTGGACTTGCTTGTCAGCCTACTTTGGTATTTCTTGTTGCACCCAATGCCTGATGTCAACGTACTTCTTGTCTGTTTTGCTGGTTTGAAGAGTAGTCCAGAATACTGTTAGGATTTTTATATTATTTTTTACTGCTCCAGCTGTTCTGTAAAGTATGAGTCTGATAATTTATATGTGCCTCTTTAATATAACTAGGCAAATATTTGATGATTGGAGTTTACAGTGTGTATTTATGCCCTGCCATTGGGGAATGAGCTTCCATTTTGCATTTAGAAAGCTTTAAAATGAAACCTGAAAATATTTTCACTCTCTTTACAATGTTTAAATTGCAAAGCACCCTGTTGGTGCCCTGAGCTCTCTGCATTGCATAAAATCAGTCATTTCAATGGTAATCCAGTTACAACTGTGCTCAATTACCCACTTGTACTATGAGTTGCCAAGTATTTGCCTAGTTGCAGAGGATAAAACCTATTTGGGAAAATCAGTATCTGGGTAAGAAGTGAAGGAGGGGTAACCTTGGAGGCAAAGGCTGCCGAGGGGAGGAGAAATACTTGGAATGGAGAAGAGGAGCACTGAAAAGAGCAGGGTGCTAGGAAGATATGGCAAAGGCAGAAAAGACAGAAAATGAACGAAAAAAATAAAAAAGAGCAAATATGAAGATAGCATAGTGGATGGAAGAGACAGTCCTAGAGAAAAAGATTCATGCTCAGCCTTGCAGGTGAACTTCGGTGGACCGTTTGTATCACCTCCTTGTCCTCAGTTTCACCTTCTGTAAAATAGGTCCTGCAGTACTTACCCTCCTTGGAGATGCGTGGATGGGAAAGGCTAGATAAGAGCTACA
>JAUBNY010001079.1:956167-967672 GCA_032275445.1 Crypturellus soui
ACCAAAGCCGCCTTCCTTCCTCAGGAGGAGACACAGACCTCCTTTGTTGCCTCCCCAAAACACCTTCCACCCCTCCTTGACGGACATTTCCTCCTGGCACCAGCTGGTGATCCGCTTACCAGCAACAAGATTGATCGCTCTGCGAATCCGCAGCATCCAGCAGGCTCGTGAGTGCCTCGTTTCCCAACCAAGTAGTAGGAAATTGTTTTCCCTCATGTCAATGATTTTTGTTATTTGTTTGCTCGTGCTGCTGTAGGGTGGCCCCGTGAACTACATGGACAGTCAGCATATGGGATCCGTTTGAGTGCGCTCCCATTTCCTTCCATGCAATTAAGCAGTATCGCGGTGGCTGGCCACAGATGTAAGCAAACAATGTTAAATGAGTTGTGTTATCAATAGCGATCAAGTCCTGTGATTCCTTCTTTAATAATCATGTCTTGGTTGCACTCATAAAAAGTCTGAACTGGAGCAACACATCTCAGAATAGGCCCAAATATTTCAGGGTTCATTTATGGTCCAATTTATATTTAATAATCAGGGAGCTGCTAAATGAACTTCACTGTTCTTAGAGGAGACATCTGCCTGGCAGGGACCGCAGTGCTGTCACCAGGCTGTCGCTGTTAACATTCATTTTGTGTAGACTCTGTGAGCCACATTCCTCGCAAGTACCTCATTTTTCCAGCTGCTGCTTGTTATCTGTGTTTCTAAAAAGAAATTTCATCGATTATTTTTTGGTAGTTAAGCTCTGTTTTCTGTTCGGGGTGAATTTCTAATATATGCTTGTATATGATATGGGCATACAATGTATACTTATGTTTATACACTTATTTTCTCCATCCCATGATATTGGTGCCTCTGTCACTGTCCAGAGCTAGGCAGACAAATGAGCAGAGTGAATAGAAACAGGATCATTAAATATCTCTGGAAGCTTCACCCAAATGCTCCAGACAACCGGAGAGGACAGATAACAAATGCCCTCCCTGGCTTCCCTTCTGGGCACACAATCCATGCAATGGGATTTTGATATCCTTCAGCAGATAATATTTGCGTTTACTTATCACCTGTCTGGATTTTGAAATTTTGCTTGATTTTTTGGAAAAGTGAGCAAATTTTCTGCTTAAAGATCCTCTTTAATTTGACGGCAAAGCTCAGTAATAATTATTAATAGTAGGCACCGCTGGCTGTCAGCCTGTTTATTCCTTGATACCTGCGAAGAGGTTGCCTTCTCTCTCTCTGCTCATTTTTTTTTTCCTTTTCTTTTTTTAAGCAGTGGGAAAAACACCTGAATAATTCAGCAGGAACCTTTTACATTATGAAAAATATAATCAGCTGGCAAGGGTGAGATATCTTATTTCTACAGAACGTTAACTCAAGTATTACAAGTGACTGCAAGATTAATGCCAAAATGCAGCAGGGGTGGATACGTGTTTTCCTCAGCGTTCAAGGCAGTCTCACCCTGGAGGAGGCCAAAGAGAAGACCCCGTATTGCTCACCGTGCCTCCTTAATGCCATTAAATAATTTAAGTCCATTAATCGGTTAAGGTGAGGATTTAGTGTTGCTTGACTCACCACGGCCAAGTGGAGTGCTCTTCTAGGCTAAATAAAAGATCTTAAAATATTTCCTTATTGCAAGAGAGCTGAAAGCCCCACAGCTTTCATCTTAAGAGGCTGGAGGTTTTAGTGGGGGTTACTATGCCAAAAGTGCTTAAGTAAACAATAATATCAGTACATCATAAGTAGATGTCTGAGAATATTAGCTGTTTATTTCGCTGACATGTTCTGAAGAGTCTACGGGGGGCTCTTTCAAGAGTCAGGACCTCAATGTAATATACAAGCTTTGATTCTGATATTTCCCTTGATAACCGTGCTCTACCATATTGGGGTCGGAAGTCAGCAAAGGTTCATTGGCTGTTGTAATGCTCACTGTCACCAGTAATAAGTACAAAGGACTTGCTCTAAAAGCTGGCTTATAAAACTTTAAGGAAACTTGGCTTGCTTAAGTGAACTTCCAAGGCTCTTCGGGGGCCAAGTGCACTTTGGTTGTCTACTTATATTAATTTCACAGAGTTTAAAGGGTCAAGCAATGCAGTTGGTGATGCTTATTAATTTATGAAACACAGAATCTTGCACTATCTTGCTTTGACCACTTTCATTCTCCTTTTAGAAAATTTAATATACATTAAAGCTTGCTAGACAAGGGCGCCCTAAAGGATTAAGAGCAAAGTTCACAGCTGGACTAAAAGGTTCAAAGGCATCGTATCCACTACACTGGTTTGATTCCAAGAGACATTCAAACAACGGAACCAAATTATGGATGTTTGAATGTGTAAGGAAACACCAATTAGAAGAATACCACAAAAAGGCAAAGGATTGGGATATATTTTTCTTAAAATAGTAAAATTGATTGCAGGCTTATTCTTTCTTTCACGGGGAGATGTATTTGATCACATCATCTTTTTGGGTCAGTGGTTGTCGAGAACGTATTTTGGTGTACAATAGAGCTTGCCAAGCTCTAAATACTCATGCGATCCTCATAACTTTACAGAATTTATTTGATTGTTGTGGCAATGCTGAACTGAGTTCTGGGTGGGGAAATGTAAGCCAGATGGAAGGAAGAGAAGAGAAACTGATAGCTGCTTCAGTAACAGGATTAGGAGTTAGAAACCTGAGATAATCCTATTCAGGGGTATTTCTCCAGTTTGTTTACTTGCTTTTGAATTGCTTTGGCGTCTTGTCCAAGTGAGATAATTCCAGAAGTTTTCACACCTACGCTGCAAATTTGATACTTAATTCAGGTGGCAAATGGAGTGTGATTGTAGAGCTACCCAGAAAACTGGAAATCAGATTGGCAGCGTTGGTTGGTCTATGTGGTCTCCTTTTGGAGTCAACAAGAGGGAGAAGAAAATGTAGGACAGGAAAGTAAAGTGTGTTTTACTGTATAGAAGATCAGCCTATTTAGCCAGCCTTGATACAGAGAGAAGCAAATTTCACAACTTTATGTTGGCTGTGATTGCTGGGGCCTTAGGGAACACTCACCTCGAGGAAGCTGTTCTTCACTCAAAATTTTCTGCTGAAAAGAGAGGCTCTAAACCCTGTAATGGAATCCCAGTGGCAAAGATTGTTTATATTGCAGCCTCAAATGCTCATCACATGTTGGAGAAAGCGCATGACTGAAGAGAATTTGTAGTTTTCGCAGACAACAAAGGAGAAAAATGTGGGAAGGCAAAACAGCTGGGCAGGAATTCAGTGTTACATTTCCAGCCAGAGAGCAGAATTCAGATTTCCAGGAATTTAGCAGCCTCACCTTGCATTCTAAACCTCTTAAGTAAGAGAATGATGCAAGAAATCCCACAGGACACATAAGAAAGGGATTTGTGTTGAACCCCTGTTATTGTTCTTTTACATTTACCAGGTAACCAAAAATATTTTTCTTATAGAATGACCTCTGAGTATTTGGTTTAATATGTATTGTAACCACCACCTCCTTCTTCTTTTTTTTTTTTTAATTGATTAGATCAGCCTTAAAGACTAAAAGAGAAATCTGCCTGCTCTGAATATTGCCTGAGGATTTAGAAAGGTCTTTCTTGGAAACAGAAGACAGAGATGAAACAGTCATCTGTAAAGCATGGTAAGAGAGACAAAAAAAAAAAAAAGAAAGAATAAAGGAATGAGTTATTTTTGTCTTCTTCCAAGAGAGAACTTTTATATTTTTCAGGGTAGATGTGGGAGATGTTGTGGGAGCTGTTCTGTGCAGGTTTAAGGTCCTGATTTATCATGGTGGGTGATAACCTTGATGGGCTCAGTTATAATGTTGTGCACCTTGTAGTACATTACTGGAGAGGATCCCCATTCTTTCTCCCCACTGTTCTCCATTGGCTTTTAACACAGAAGAGAGAGAGAGAGAAAGGAGATCTAGGGCCTTGCAAGCCTTCTGCAAATGATAAATTGTCCTTTCCTATTTTATCCATGAGTTTTGGGCAAATTACTTCCCTAGAACCAAAGTTTCAGAATAGTCCACATGACTATACTGGCTTTTTGGAAAGCATCACTATTGTGCTGTGTACATTGGCTTGGTAATTACACAGGCAAATGCTCCAAGAGACATCCAAACAGCCATTTGAGTACAAGATTTTTCTAGGCTATTGGAGCTGCTTTGAAGTACTAGGTCTTTGCTGTGCAGGCAGAGGTGAGTCATTACTTTAGTACTGGGTGTTCTGTAGGGTTTCTTGAGCATATTGTGAGGTTGATTAGATGTCAGAAATTCACTATGAATATGAAATGGGAGAGCTAAGAGATGAACAGGCACTGAGCAGACAATAGACTTTTCCCAAGGAGTAGGTATGCTTAAAGGTAAAATTATCTTCCTGGTGTGGAAGACCTACCACTAATGCTGATTGTCCTGTTGTCTGAAGGAGCCCTGAAATATCCCGTTGAGCATTCACGCTATTAAGAGCTGAAAAGCTGTTTCTCTGTGATGAGAAAGCAACAAGTGCCTAGAGGTCATGTAACTGCTCAGCGCAGTTCCAGTGTCACAGCAGAACAAATTTCTGAACACTGGGAATTTTTCTCTTGCTCTGATACCCTGCAAAGCAGTGACATTTCTTTATTTGGCAACTTGATATGCAATAAGGTTGCATTATTTACCATGTGAGTTGTATGAGAAAATTTCCTAATGACGGGTGTCACTCAAATAAATATTTTCTATCTCCAAATACAACATAAGCCATGCTAAAATTTCAATCGTGTCATTAATAAACGAGGAGCCGATGGATTTGAGAGCAATGGAAATCCTATGATCACTCACTCTGGAAGGGATGATGGTCAATCACACCTCGATGGCGCCTGCTCGCTGCTGTAATGAAGAAAGATTATCATTGCTCTAAGTGGCTGCAGCAACTCTGGTCAGCAGATAATAAAGACATTGTCACAGGGAAGGGACCTGCCTCCCAGGGCCCAGCAACGTTAAGTAATGTCTCAGTGGTATTTTGGGTCCTCATTCATGTGACTGCAAGAAAACCAGAAAGAAAGGGCCTTTTTGTCCTGTGACATAATTAATTTCATGCCATTCTCCACACTTATGAACTGAAAACAGTCCTGACCAAAGCCAGGGTATTCATGCACTGATGCTCTTTAGAAGAAGAAGCAGTGAAAGGCCTTAAAGCAAAGACCTCAGCTTAATATGACAAACCTTCATAAAACACTGGCTATATATGAGTTTCCTCCAGTGGCTCTTTGGGATCCTGGTGAGGGAAGGGAAATAATGCTGTCCATGAGTGCAAGCCATTAGATGTGCCCTGTGGAAATGCGGAAATAAAATATTCTTTTAGCATTGGAGCACCTGTGAGCACGACAGGCAGTTCCTGGGGTGCTAAAGGCTGTCAGCAATTGTGCTGAGCACACAGAATCTTTCTGTGTCTGTCCTTCCTCACCTTAATTCATAGCTTCAATTAAAGGTGGTTGAAATGAGCTCAGAAATATGGCCCTGTCTTCATTAAAAGGGACAGATATGGTTAATATGGCTCCAGTTCTGTTGGCGCGCATGGAAAAGTGGGAAATAAGGAGACTTTTAAGACATTCTTCTTTTTTATAAATCCCATAGAGCAACCCAAAGGCTGCCTTGTTTTGTTGGCAATCAGCTGAGATTAGCAGCCCAGAAAATCTGAGAGGTGTCGTGGCAAGAAAATCTCCTCCCTTTCAAACCCTTTTAAATACCCCAGATTTGTGGTATGCCCACAGATGACACGATGCAGAGCTGATAGATTCACCTGCCCTTTTATCCAGCAGGTGCAAAAGCTCTAAGTTTTGTTTCAGATTTTTTGCATTTCTTGGTGAAGCTCCCTCCCCAAAGAGGGCTAAATCCTGCTGAAACAGTCAGTCCCCAGGGCCCAGGGGCTCTTTACTGTAGATATAAAAGTCAATCATACCAGCTGTAGATGAAATCACAGATTAAATCCTACTAATTAATTGCATGAACTTTGTTTCTGCCTGGTTTGAGGTTCTCTCAGGCTTGCATAAATATCAGGGCGCCCATGCTGTACACCTCAACAGGGCCGTTGGTTTTGCAAGGAAGACTAACAATTTCTGTGCCTAAAATAGCCGTGCAATTACTTCTGCTCACATGGCCTCGAAGTAACAAGATGGATTCTGAAAACTGGTTTTATTTGCACGTGATTGAAAAGCTGCCCTACATTGTTCTGCCAAGTTAGGCACTGATGCAGGTTTATGACCATATCATTAATATTTTAGTACCTCATCAGTAACTGGTTGCTATTAATATATAGTGAAATAGTGATATAAAGAGGGAGATGTACCCACTCGTTTGGCAGAATTTGCATTACAGCTGGACAGAATTTATCACACATCTTCTGCAACCCACTGGTCTGAACTCCTGTTATTAATTTCTGCTGTGTTTATTTCTCCTTTATGTTCACTTTGGGCGATATTCTATCAAGTTTCCTGGCAGGCACAACAGTGGATATAGCTAATTTCAGCTGACTGCAGGAGAAGGACTTTGTAGAGAGTGAATTTTGAATTAGCACTAGTATTTGCAGCAGAAATCTCCCTCTGAGAAGCCTATTCCTCTCAGCCTGGCTTCAGCAGTGCTTAAGTGCAGTGAATAGCCCTATTGACTCCAGGTGGGCAGCTGTTTAATTACCTTCCTGAATGAAGGCCAGGGCTGGGAAGCAAAAGCCCAGCATAGGAGCCCCAGTCTAGTCAAATGGCTGGTGTCCTGAATGCCCAACTTCTGCGAGTGACCCCCAGATTGTCCGAGGGGGTAATTTGGCAAATACTTCCTAGTCAAGAATAAATTTGAGGAAATCATCATTCCCCGCACAAAGAGAGGTGAAATTTGGGCAGTGAATTTCTCACGACTAAGCAGCTGTAACCTGGGTTTATTCAGCCTGCCGGCCTCTTCCTCTTTCAATCCTCCCAGCAATCGCGTTTTTCCCCTGCGTTTTATTTAGGAACTCGGAGCTGACAGGTCGCTGCCGAGCGCGGGGTGCCGCTCGCAGCGTGTGGCGTGCCGAGGACCATAAAGAATGACACGCTCGGCTGTAAGTTACAACAATTTTTTTTCGCATCCGCATCTGCTCTTGTCCCTCTTCTGTTCTCAGATCACTCTTTGGCTTCCCCTAGGAATCCAGCTGTGTCATCACATTGTGTGGCATCCTAATATTTCATACTAAGCTGTAAGCCAATTAAGAATGACTACTTACCATGCTGAATCATAGAAGAGAAAAGGATAATGTGTCCTTCACATAACGAACCTCCTCTCTTTTTTTTTTTTTTGGCAAGACAGATAACTTGCACATTATATTTATAAGCCCTGTGGCTTTTCACTATGCCCAATTAAGATACAGCTTCCTTCTGTGCTGCTGCAGTATTTTAAAGGACTTGCTTACAGATAGATGCTTATTGAAAGTGCTGACCTGCTACCATTATAACTCCTACCACATTTCATCTTCAGACACTGAAACACTGGGCAAAGCTAGGTGTTACAATCACCTTTCACAGGGCAAGAACAAGTGTGCAGCAAAATATAAATACTTTGTCTTGGGTTTCTAAGTGAGCTGGTGACCCCGCGGGAGGGAATAAAAATTACTTCAGGTCACCTGGAGTTGAGGGGGATGTTGATTAAAGTCAAAGTGTAAAATAAAACCTGGTATGGCTAAAAGGAAGAAAAATGAGCCACCAACTTGGGTGTTTGCTTGGGATACTCAAGAGGGGTACTGGGGATGTTTGAAGGTTTTAGTAATGAGCATCTAAGGGAAAGATACTAAATTTTATTTCCCATGCTATTCCCATGCCATGGACTATTATGCAATGTGCCAAAGTTGCCCAGATCTGGGATAAATGGCATTCTAGCAGCATATAGCAGAAAGAGGATGCAAAGGGTCACTTAAGATTAAATGGAAAGATATTAGTTAGGATGGCCTCTCCCTTCCTGCAATTGCTGTGTTTCTTTTCTCTAAGTTACTAAGGAGCTATTGATGGCATTTACATCAGGATTTGTGTGTGAAGTTGCATTAGGAGCTACCTGAAAATCAGAACGTGGACTGCAGATACATGCAGGGAGGAAGGATGGCCTCAGGTTGGGCATAATGCCTCACAAACCCAGCCAATTCCATACGTTCCTGTTGCTTCATCTGCTAACAGGGATTGTCAGCCGTGTTTAGGAGTTTATGGTTTAAGGCTTCCTTTGCAAGGTCTGGCTGCATGCTGCTAGGATGGAGTTGGGATCTTGGCTGATAGGTATCCCCCTGTTTTCCTTCACAAACATCTCCTGGGCCCAGGAGGACCAGCAAGTTCTCCCCCAGCCTGCCAGGAAAAAAAGTGACAGAGAATCACCAACATCTGCTCCTGAAAGCATTGGCACATACAGCTGTAGGGGATCTATCTGGGAGGTGGGTAACTAATCCCACCTGTGCTGAGCACCTCTGAGTGCTCAAACCTGTGTGGTGAACTTTGTTGGTTGTGCAGGACTGAGGATGTTACAGCCTGAGAGCCTTTGTGAGTAGAAGGTAAAGGTTGGACATATTTTTCCTGCTCGGAGTTATCTTCAGTAAGCTGAACAGAAGTTAGTTCTGCTGCAAGTGGTTAGTGTTTGTTCTGAAATATTGCTTGTTTTATAAATGTAGGGGTTTGGAAGCCTCTTGGCCTTCAAGAGAAGCCTGTCTGTTTAGAAGCTGCACCTTCCTGAATCGTTACTCCGAACTGTCCAGCTAATCATTGCCAAAGGCCTCGCCAGCCTGCGTTGCAAATTCCTTTTTAAAAAAATGCAGCACGTATATAATTCATGTGGCTCCTCTGCACATAGATAAGGAGTCCTCTCAAATATCAGTGTGTGTGTGTGTGGGGAAAGGATACCTGACCCAGAGGGTGAGAATACCGAATGCACTGGTGTTGGGCTTGACATTCCCCGAGTATTCAGTGTGATAGCACCAGTCTCCAGGAGCCCTCCTGGTATAAATATAGAGCTGCTGCCTTTAATATATATTTCCAAAGGAATTTCATAGTAATTGAGCATTAAATGATGTCCACTTATCCTAAAGCGTTACCGTTTTTATTAAAAATTATAAATGGGCTTCTGCAGAGGAGAATATACCAGATTCATACCACCATCTCTATTAGTCTTTATACTATAATTGTCATTGACCGCCTTTACTGTATTATTTCTAGACAGTTCATAATTTTCCCAGCTGAACAAATGAAGATTTGTGAGCAAAGAAAGGCACTGACTGAATTATGTAGTGCCATTGATTTTTATGCTCCTTGTTTCACAGAATACATTTAAAAATCCTGCTATCTCTGTGATGGGCCTTATTAGCGCTCCGAGGCGCTGGCAAGAGCTGGATGGCAGCAGCGCGTGCTGGGCTGGAAATCCTGGCTGTGCAGAGGGAGACATCGGAGCTGACCTTGGGATAAACCTGCTCATGTCCAGGTATGAGCCGGGCAGGCTGGATCTGGGGGTGTTTGTGCCCCCTTTTTGGGTTGAAGTGAGCTGTTACGAATCCCTAATTGAGAAATTGGAAGTCGCAAGAATTGGTGACCTGGGAATTGCTGTAAGGGGACAAGTTCCCCATTTTGCAGGCAGAGTGCTACCTATGTGGAAAACTGTGTTGCTCAATACATTTAATCCTTAGCAAAATGTTGGCCAGTGCTGGCATTTTCCTTCCCTACAGGTGATGGCTTTTGCACAAGCTGTCAAAGCACCTTCCCACATGGCCTTGCTTCATTGCGGCCTTCAGAGCTTTTCAAGTCTGAAGAGCAAAGACCTAAGTGAAAGATTTTTTTTTCCAGTTTGTGGGAAATACTGGTTATTGTACCTTAATACTTTGTGTCATTTGGGGATGTTTACCCAGTAAGAAAATTCTGAAAAAATGGGTTAACCATGAAATGGTTTTTAAGATTGAAAAGAGGCAAGGTTTTTAAAAATTGCTATTTGCGTTAAAAAAAAATCTAAATCTATTAATTATTGTAGTTCTCTTGAGACTATAAAAGGTAATTAGGTGTTCAGGGCAGAAATGATCTTGCAGAACATTGCTATTCTACTTTATTGTCACTAAACAATAAATAATGAGGCACCGAGAAGCAGGAGGGGAGAGTAATGGAAGTTACGGCAGGATCTGCTGCTTCTGTGTGTGCTGGAGAGTTGCACAAAGTCTCTTGCGTGGGCTGGAAATTCAGGACTTCTCAGCCCTGGCTGAGGCAGTCGGCTGTGGTAGGTGTGTGCGGTATTTCCCTTTCATAAAAGGGAAATAAAAGATTCAGGTGCCTGAATCTTTTATTGGATCTTGATTCATCATGTAGCTCAGATTAGTAATTTGGCTCTTTAATTAGCAGGGCTGTGCTGGGGCTTGTTGGTCCCTTCTGCTGATCTCTGTGTTACCTCTATGCTGCTGTTTCTGACCATGCAAGTAAGGAGCGATGCAAATGCAGCCAGATCTCTGCCCTAACCTTTTTTTAATCCAGCCAGTGCTCACACAAACCTTGCTCGTCCCGAAGGCCATTGCTGGCCTGTGCATTCCAGTTTATGTTTGAATCGATGGCGATTGCACAGCCTCGCTCCAGAGACCAAACTCTTCACCCGACCCCGATGGCAGCGAGCCCTGGGGACTGCAGGATGCTGCGATGGCAGAGCCAGCTCTCGCCTGTTAATCCCACTGCGTCACACGAGACACTTTCCATCTCCTCCTGCAATGTTAATGCAGCTGGAATTCCATAAATCAAATCTCAGCAGTAAAAAGGTTAATAAGTTTACACTATATAATTGAAAGCCATATTGGTGATTAAAAGGATTTTATATATCAGTTTTCTGGGTCACCAGCTAATTATTTTTGGTGGCCTGTAATAAAACTTAGCACCATAGGCAGATAGAGGCTGTAATCACATAATCTATGGAAAAAGGCATTTACATTTACTTGAGACAAGGTTGCGTATGTAGCAGCTTGTTGAATATCTTAATTCAGGGACAAGAGAAGAGCAGCATATTCCACGCACTCCTGTTCGTACAAAGTTATTGGATGGAGTTTTGAGGTCTGCTGCTCTCCCTCCAGAGCAAAGCCCAAGGGAACCAACTGTCACCCGTGATGGAAAGGTTCTGCCAAGGTGCTGGGGATCAGATTGCTATTATAATTCATTTTAATGCATTCTGCACGTACTAATCATTTATTGGAGCAGGATCTTCTGTAATAGGGACATGACTATGAGGAGTCATAGGCGATTGATCATTCTTGCATAGAAAGGATGATCGAAAAAATGAACAAAAAAGGAAACCTCTTGTCTGAGGGGCAAGTGTGTGTGCGTGTACATGAGGGATTGAGGATGCAATTTGGAAATGGAGAAAAATTGAACTTGGAGCTTGGTTTGCAATTCCTACAGTTTCAACAGGCTGAAATAAACCTTTGGAGTCAAACACCCAGACATAGAGACATCTCAAACTCAGGCCTTGGTTTTGCAGGTTGTGTGTTTTGGCATATTTCTCTAATTGCATCAAGAGGGAGT
>JAUBNY010001079.1:1104576-1117293 GCA_032275445.1 Crypturellus soui
AAAACGAGGGGGCTGAAACCCCCCCGAGGGGGCCGGGGCCGATCCCGCCGCCCCTGCCCCGGCGCGCCCCAGCCCGCGCGGCGGCGGCGCGCGGGGCGCCCGCGGGCGGCGCTAGGTGGCGCTGTCGCACCGCGCAGGCGGCGGGGGCTGCGCGCTCCCAGCGCGCCCGGCCGCGCAGCGCTGCAATTAGAGCTGCGTCTCCGCCGGGTTCTGATTACGATTTTTATTATTATTATTTTTCATGCGCAGCCGAGATGAGAACGTGAAAGACTCCAGCCCGCCGCCCCCCCCACCACACCCCGCCGAAACACCGCCCGGGAATTCCTGTGCGGAGATGAATATGGATGAAAATCTATATTACCCCAGGCGCCGACTTAGCGCGGGTTGTTTATGAAATATTCCTGAAATGCAGTTTATTTACAAATCGAGTTACCCACTTACGTGAGATACTTAAAACATTTAGGCATTTAGTGGCCGCTTATTATTATTACTTACCGCTTGTTAAGCACCAGGTGCTCCGTGCTGTACACGGCACATGAACGGGATGTCATTCCCTCCTGCTATGAGCGCACGATGTAGGGGCCTAGTCCAAAGTCTGGGCAAGTTGGCTTTGCATCAGGCCGGAATCAAAGCCGAGATGCTGCAGGAAGCCTAGGGAGCAATAAAAGCTTTAGGGACTTATTTTTTTTTGCACCGAGTTTGTTTGTTAGTTCTGTTTCTTCAGAATACCTGCTGCATTGAAGTGGGGTTCAAGGGATGTTTCTGCACAATTCGGAGCACAAAATAACCTGAAAGAAGGTGCTGGTTTCTTTGCTTCTTACGTAGCTACCCTGCCCTTTTTCTTCTCCTTGCTTTGAGCAGCAGGCACATGAGGTCATGTACCCAGCCCTGTGGAACAGATTCACACTGTTAAAAAGAGGGAAAACTGGAACACTCCTGAAAAACTACATGAGCTTCAAAAGAATATTTTTAGCAAACCTCTGAGCCCTGGTAATTTGTAAAATGAGAAAAAAAATCCCTAGGAGTGTGAGCTGTACTGCAATACGCGGATCTGTATCTCAGTGCACTGGCTCTGCACGATACGCCAATATTTAGCGGTCTCCGTTTTTGCCTGTGCTTGCATTTGTGTAAGGGCACGCGCTAGCACCATACCTTGCCCGTATAGAAAGCTATAACTATGGTAACAGGAGGAGATCTGCTGCGAAATGCTGGGTAATTTCCCTCTCGTCCCCCCCCTCCCCGCCACGGTGACTTTTCTGCCCGCTTTCCCCACGCATCTGCTCAGGTTTTGCATCCGCAGCCACGCGGTGCTCGCCGAGCCCGCGCTCAGGCTGGCGAGGAGCTGCCGGGCTCGTAATCTATGCAGCGCGTGTCCTCGGCGAGCGGGGAGCTGTGTCATGCGAGACACGGAGCCGAGCGCGCCGCAACTTTAGGGCAGAGGGTTAGCGACGCTTTTCAAGAAGAAGAATCCCTCTAACTCATCAAACGCGCGACAGACGTTGCCCATACAGAGTTTAAAATCACAGCAAGAACTTGTTACCCTTTTCCAACCTCTCTGGACGGAGCCTGCCGCTGCGCTCGGGGAAGAGGGATTCACTTGAGGTACACGCTCGGCCCCTTCCCTTTTAACTGCTTAGCCCTTCCCGAGGAAGGGATGGAACTCTGTGCTTCACAGCAGCGGGGCTCTTTGTTTCTGGATTTGCTTCCTGCACTGGTTTAAACACGTATTTCAAACAGAAACCAGTTAATGCAAATATCGGCTTCATAGAAAACCGGTGCTAAGCTATCAGATATAAAATCTGCAGTGCCTATACCACACACATCTTGGATGCGACACACTATTTTTCCATGCCATTTCTGTTTACAAAACCATCCACAAATAAGCCCTGCCATGCTATTTTTTTTTTCATGTGAAAGAGATTAAAAATGTTCTTACAGCAGTTCACTATTTGCTTTTCTATGTTACCCCTCAAAAACTGAAACTCTCAAGTGGCAGAGTTCAAACAGGGACTGTAATTTGGGATTTTGCGTGTTCAGTTGTTTCAGAGCACAGAGGAAGGCAGCAGTAAACGCTCCCCCTGTACCAGAAACGGGCTCTCTCCTGCATTAGGTCCTAGCTAACAGGGTTACAGAGCTTTCCCTTACATTATTTTTTTCATAAATATTATTAGGGAAGTATCTTGTTAATGGACAAGAGACTGAAATATGCCATTTTAGAAGTTATACTGGGAAACAAAAAAAAGCTTTTTCATAGCAAGTGACTCAGTTAAAAGTTGCCCAAAATGGATCAGCAAAACCCAGAACCCCGGAAATTCAAGGGAAAATGCTCTGTCCTTAGCTCACCCCTTTACAGTAAGGTATACAGCACATTTCACACTGTTTACAGAGTCATGCTCTATTGCAGGCTGTTCTGCTGTGTAAATATGAATGCAGAATCCAGGAGCCATCATCCTCTGTAAATACCCTTGACTTTGGAGACTTTAAAGCTAGATCTTTAGCAGCATTTTAAGTTCCTTGAGTATAAAATTTGCCCATTTTCTTTTAAATAAAATCTGTCATGAAGAAGACCCCCAAACGTATTTAAAAAGTTCAGTGATCAGATAAAACACATCCATACAGAGCAGAGGTACTTATTTTTTGAAATATAATTTCTCAACAGAATTTCCTTCAGTAGGAGCTCGTCAGGAACAGGCAGAAGGATTTTTGGCCTCTGTTTTCTATGGGGTCAGATGATAGGGTCTCTCGTGGCTTTAAAATTTATGAATTTCGGAACTGCTCCAGTTGTGTGTGAAGTCATTGTCCCTTTGAGTTCGGGGGAGCAAAAATGAAATCAAATTTAGAGCTTTTAAAAAAATCTTTCTAATTTGTTATTCATTTCAGAGGTAAATGTTATAGTCCGTCTCTGACCATATATGCAGGATTGTTTTAAGTGGAGCTTTTTAATGTTATGGATTCATTTCCTGTAAAGTCAAATTATCACACAAATGATCTCCCGAGAGCTGATTTTACATGTGCAAACTGACACGGCACAGCATGCTCAGACAACTCGGGAGCACATGTGCTAAATCTATGTACTGACATGTTGGATTTTTTTTTCAGGGTTCCGTAGCAAAAATAGCTACTATTTACAGTGAAATAAATCGCCTGCCTTTAATGTTCATTTTCTCAAAGCATCTGCTGAAAAGCTTTCGTCCACGTGGTGCACCTGCTAAAATCAGATTAAAGAAAAATCAAAGTTGGTTTCTAAAGGGTCCGTGTCTGGGGGGAGGGCAGGAAATTCACACAGGAACTGCAATTGGGAAAACTTTTTGAGAAGTATTTTGTGGTATTAAAATGGGAAATGATTTTTTTTTAATGAAATAAGAAACTAAAATAAGAAAAAGATAAAAGCCAGCAGTAATAAGTGTCAAGAGCTTTCCATTGGTTCAGGTTTAATTCAGAATATAAAAATGTGTAACCAAATTAAAACTGTTGCTCTAAGCAGCCATCGTGCAGTGGCCATGGCATATTCTGTGCGGAACAGATGTGTGCATTATGCTCATTTCTGAGGGCAGAAACACATCACCATAGCAAGAATAGGTGTTTTAAAGATATCATTGTGTAAACGATGAATTATAATATTAATTGCCTTGCTGATTATTTATGCCATGCTTGAGCATTAGGCAACAAATGCTCAGCCATCAGCATTTGTGCTCACTGGAGGGTCGAAGCAAAGAGAAATCAAACCCTGATGGACTGAATGTTTCGGTAATAACTACCCCAGCCAGCCGTGATACACCTCAGAAGCGCAGCTCAGGTATCATTTCTGCTTTAAATACATCTGCTTTCTATATCTGCGGTCATTTTGGGGCTTTGTGTGGAGTTATTTAACGCTGCCTTTTGTTGTGCAACGCCGTTGTCTTGGGCGATACGGGAGCGCTGCCAGCTCCGAGGAGATGGGCCCTTTGGAGCATCTTTGTCATGTCGTGGCGGTCGCTGGCGGCTTTTGTTTAAAGCTCCCAGCTTTAAACACGGCTCCTCTCGCTCGCGCTCTCGTACCCACGTGTGTGGAGAAGCAAAGTCATTTGCAATATAAATTACAAACTGTTGAACTTGCAAATTGAATACACATGAAAATATTGCATAATGTTACCACTTTCCCCAGCCTCGTATAGGTAAATACGTCTGAAATTTGTGTTGGGAGAAGAGTGGATATTTAGCTACTGTGGATATTAATTACAGTTGGGCTAATTTAAAGTTTCTGTTATTAATTCCCATACAGTTTCACTGCCATCAGGATTAACTGCAACCGTGGACAAGCACATCCATTTGGTAATATTCTTAATTACACTGAGTAGATGTTCTTTTTATAGTTAAAATGGTGCTTTAACAAGCACCTTGTAATCTTTCTTTTGTTTATTCAAAACAAATATTAGCCTGGGGGAAAAAAAAAAAAAAGAAGACGCCAATACTCAGAGAATAAAAACAGGCCTTCAGGGACTCAGCCTAGCAATGATTTTGGTGAGTGCTTAATTTCTCGTTTGGTTGAAAAAAGCCTGGATTGGCTATTGACAGGTCCCTATCAATAGGCAGACCCCGGAGGTCTGGCTATTTGCACATGGCCTGATTGACTTGTCCTTAATAGACATATAATTGTTGACAAATACCTTCCAATGGACTGTGGCAGGCATGGCCGGGCAGACAAAAGAGGCTTCTTGGTGCCGAGAGGAGCGCAGCGCGACGCAGGGGCCGCAGCACCTTGGGCACGGAACGGCCGCCGTCCCTGGAGGAGCTTCCCAAGCGAAACCTGTAAAAATAACCTTGTTTTACTCCTCCGGTGGCAGGCGGCCAGCGTGGGAGTTAAAAGCAGTGCTATCCATAGGGAGATCGCGGGGGATCCTTTCAGGGCGTCTCTTCTTCTAGGCAACCTAGAAATACAGCTCAATCGCAGCAAACCCAGATGCTTCGGCTCCCCTTTTCCCAGAGCCTGAGGTTTTAAAAAAATAGAACCGGATTTGTTTTTCCTACTCGTGTTTGTTCTGTTTCTGGGGCTTTTTCTGTAATCCACCCCGGTGGTCCCAGGCTAGATGCTTCCTTATGTTTCATACCCCGCTCATTATACAATACTGTAATATTATTTTTTACAAGCTGAGAAGTCGCATGCACTGGCCGGCGGTGCAGGGCTCTGAAGCCTCCCCGTTTCCGCTGATTCTTGCTGCTGTTGTAGGTGCCTCTCAAACCAAGATGCAGAAGCAGAAGCCTCATGTCAGGCACCTATTCGTAATATTTTTAGCTTGTTTTCTGAGGCACCTCAAGAAATGTGTGGTGCAGCTGAGAGTCCAGCACTGAGGACCCGGAGTAACCACAGCCCCAGCGTCTGCAGCGCCTTCACACACGCAGTTCTGAACAAGACAGTTAAATCATACGTTTACTGTGCTATTCTTTTCTGCGTAAAATAACAGCACAGAAAAAAAGATGAAGAGGTATAGGCAAAGGAGAAAAGATAATAAACTGCATTTATCTGTCCTCAAGATAATAGTTCTATATTAGATATGTCGGGGAATTAATTACATGGATTTTTAGAATGTTTAGTCCATTATAGGCATTGCAATACTTGTCACAAGACAAAAGGCCATTGAAATGATGCAGTACAGCCTTAGGCAGCCGTAAAAGAACAAATTGTTCAAGTTTGTACATCAGCGAGAGATCCAAGGAACCCTGGCTCCAAGAAAAATACCGGTCAAATTTAGAGATTTACCTACTCCGTGGATTTACCCAGAAGTGCATTGAAACCTGGACTCTGGCCTTTAGGTCCCGGGTTTGCTGTGCCCGCCTTTCCGTATCAGCAGCAGGCTGAGAAATCACTCCTGAGAGTTTGCCTTGTGGGACTGGTTCCCTCGGTCATTCTGGACGTGGTAATTTCTTCGCCCTTGGCGGGGACAGGTAACGGGTCACCCCACAGCACAAGCGGAGAGGAGAGGGAGAGGTGGCCCAAGAGGGTCAGCAAGGGGGCCAATCTCTAAGCTAATGCCTTCAGCCTCTAAATCTCCATCTCTTTCACCCCAAACTAATATAAACAACCATTAAGAAAAAAAGAAAAAAAGAAAAAAGACAGAGAAGAGAGAAAAAACCCCAGCCCGTGATCACAGAGGCAAGCAAAGCAGGTTACAAATTAATGTGACACCATCAAGGTGACACTGTAGACAACCTCTGACACCCGGCACAAAGCTGAATGCCTTGTGCCAAAAAGACCTTGAGCCTTGTCTTTGATTCTTATTGATCAAATACATAGATTAAATACAGTATCAGATGGCAAGGCTAAAGCCTGGGATTCCACATACAGCAAAGACCCTCGGACATGAAAGAGCAGAGACACAGCAGAAAGAGACAGTGAGAGGGATGCAGCATAATTACGCTGCGAATAAACAGATGCGGGCCGAGGGAGACGGTTTTATCTGGCAGATGGGCAGGGCTTTTTGGACTGACTGCACTCCCTCCAGGTCAAGAAATTCTAACGCCAACAATATCAGGAATAAGGGACAACGTTTTTAAGAGTATTTGTGCCATTCCCAAACATTCCTAAGCACGCGCATCCTGCGACCAGCTGCTTCGAGACGGTGCGCGTCCTCGCACACGGCTGTCCATTAATTCAGAATTACTCCAATTACGAGCTGCTGATGCTCCCAAACCCTCTTCCTAACCCAAAAGCGATGGAGAGCCCTCGGCCCGCCCCATCAGATCATTTTCCCTCCTGCCTGCAGCAGATGTAAGCAATTTACTTTTTTATTTCTGCATATTCAGTGCGAGCGGAGCTGCTGGTGACTTCTCACCCCGGAGCCTGCAGGATTCTAACCCTATCAAATTAAAGCATTTTGCTCACTTATTCCCAAGCGCTCGGCTGGTGCTTAGCGGGCCTCCCGCTGCATAGCAATGGCGCCCGTTCGTGTCCGCTCATACCCCGAGCCTAATCAGAGATTATTAAGGAAAATATACAGTGCTTTAATTTGATGAGACTGGTTATAGGTACTGCAGTTAAAGGTCACCCTCTTGCGTGTATCTCCCTCCGTCGCTGTAATATCTGCCTCTCGCTCGGCAATCCTCAGCTCCAAACAATAGGCCAAGAAGACACGTTTATTTTTGTCACGCTGCGATGAGCTCAATAGGGACGAAAATGAATTATTTAAAGTTCGCATAAACAAACAACCCCGGGCTGGGCTCCCCGTGGGCCATGCGCCCCCTCCGTGTTTCTGCACGCGGGGGCGCGCACACGTTTTGCTCCTCTGTTGCCTTTGCAGAACACGCGGCAAAGATGGTCCTCAAGAGCCGCAAGGGCCTGTCTGGATGTCTGGCCTGGCCACGGCAGTGCTGGGCGGCCAGGGCCTGGTTTGGGTACTGGCAAAGTGCTTGGGTAGGTCCCAGCATTGCGTGTTGAGGAAAAGCATCCTCTCCAACGTCACTCCGTGCATCGTCAGAACCAACCCATGTCCCCATCTAAATTCACACTGCTTCTCCGGAGGCTCTGTGAATGCAAAAGGAAGGCAAGGAAGAAGATGCAATAATTTTTCCTCCTCCTGCTTCTCTGGGGCTCAACAACGGGTGCCATTTGCTCAAACAGAGCTCGGTTCAGTCTGCTCCGAGCGCTGTGTGGTGGGGAGGGAAGGAGCGGGCGAGCGAGAGACGGGTGGGTTAATTCTAATCTCCTGTCGAGCCTAATGGTTTGAGCATATGTGTCCACGCAGCAGACCAACAGCAGGCTTATTTACCTCCAAAATTTACATGAGAATTGCTTTATGCAGCTGTATGTAAAAATTCAAACCACACAGTGTCACTGTATCACCCAGGTCAATCCACAGCCCAGTGGCATTATAGCGAGAGACAAAAGCCTCCCCACTCTGCCAGGGTTTCCTTTCGAACTGAAACTTGTTCTATTAAAAACAAAAAAACGCCAGCAAAAAGTGTGAGCTGCTCTCCACGGCTGCCCCCCTCCCAGATTCCCTGCGTGTTCCTCAAAGACTGCCAAAATTATGAGGACACGGAGCCTGATCCCGCTTTTGCCACCGTCAGCGGGCTGAAAGGGACGTCAGGATCGGGTCCGATTCATTTTGTGTCTGTGAATAATCCCGTTAGCTGATCCCCGGGCACAGACTTTTTATATACACATTACTGATGGGCAAAGGCAGAGGAGTTCACGGAGGTGCGGTTGCAGTATTTATCCTAAATGGAGACAGACAGGCGCAGGCTGCTTGGGATGCTGAAGGCATCCTGGTCCGTCTGCTAAATTGCTTGTGATTGCCGGCTCGCCGGTTTGTTTTTCTCCCCCAGTTTGAAGGGTCTGGGATATCACCAGAAAAGCCACTGCTGGATGCGCTGTGGAAATACCCGTCGTACGAATTTCTCCAGAGCGCTGGGGAATCCTGTGCTGCAGGAGAAACCTGGCTCTTTCAAAAGCAGCTCAATTATATTCTGCTAGGCTGAGAGTATCCCACCCTCTGACATGCCAAAAGAAAAAAAGAAAAAAAAAAAAAAGTCACTGCTTCAGGGCTCCTAATTCTAAGTGCTTCTAAAGTCATCCGAAAAGCTTTGAGGGGCCAATTCGGCTGGAATTTCCAGCATTTCACTGATGTGAACATGGTCATGTTGAGCATTAGCGGTCTCTGCAGTGGAGCTCCCTCTAAAAAATGCAAAGGTTTATCAAGGAAAAAAAAAAGTTACCCGTGCTTTTTTTCTTTATTTTTTTTTTCAAACTTCAGAAAAAGTTTTTCTGTGGAGGCTTGGGACAGTTCTTATTTTAGTCTGAACCAATTATTCAGCCTTAATACCTGGACCCTGGTATGCTTCTGCCTTTGATCAGAAAGAACTTGCCTGAAGGCCAGCTCAAGAGAGGTTCAAAGTCAAATGCTTTGATTTAAACCACTCTGCTCCCATCCATAAAAGAAGATGAGAAGAAGCTCTCTAGTATGACACAGAGAAGCGCAATACGCCGTGTCACACGCACTATTACAATGCAAAGCGTAGGAAAAGAGATGTTTCGGGGAGTGGGGTGCTTAAAGCGCATCACCCTACCAATCTGGTGATTTCTGAGAGCGGTAAAACACCCGAGGGATTACTGCAAAATTCTCTAGCCCCTGAGAAACCTCATATATTTCATAGTAATGCAAGAAATACAGATCTTTGGAGTGACCAAGGAGCAGGACTCAGGTCCTCTTTCTCTGAGAGCCCCAGGAACAGCATTTTAAGTTTCTGGTAGCAGTACCTGGAGGGTGAGGTGCAGTTCTCTATCCAGTTCTCTGCACAATGCTTTCCTGGAGACATTTTTTTCTTGGAGCAGTCCAAATAACCCCTTAGTTAGAGGACTATAAAGATGCTTCCTGAGTTTATAAAAGTTGTAGCCTAGGACAGACTCCTGACCTAGTATTTTAGTGATGAGCAGGATGATACCTACTGGCTGCCACAGAAAAAGATAGGAGTCAGGCCGAGTAATCAGGTGGGTCCTGCACAAAGAAAAGCTGCTGCTCCTGGCAGCAACAGGAGTTTGTTCTCATCTCCTACTTTCGTCAAGTACCTTGAAGAACATTTCAGCCTTGGGACCTCCCCCTATCCCCACCGCAAGATACACAAAAAGAAAAAAAATATCTCCCTAGGCTTCACGCAGGAAATGAAATGCAGGAAACACAATATCGAAAAGCAGCTTTCCAGTGACAGTGTCACCGTTTTATTGCTCGGGCTGTAATCACTCTTTGGGGGAACGATCGCTTCCCCACCACGCACAGCAACACACCAGGCGGGCTGCACCGCCGGCAAATGCAGGGTGATGATTTTCCCCCTTGCCATTCAAAACTTCACTTTGTTGACTAGAACTAAGGGAGTAAAGAGGAGAAGGGCTGTTTCAGGTTTCCTTTTCCTCTCCTGGTGAATGAATGTGACTTACCTTTAACTAGCAGTGCTGCGGTGAATACTTTTAGCCTCTCTATCCTGCTGGGTCTTTTCACTGGGGAAGGTTTTGATGGCAGAACCCGTCTTTTCTCCACTGATTGGAAGCTTAGGCATTTTCCTACCTTCTTCTTTCATTAATTTGCTGTGCCTTCTGGTGTCCTGATAATTCAAACCAGAGAAACACAGAATTCATTGCAGCATAGCACAACCCCATTACAGCAAACCAGACTGTATTTTACCTTTTACCTCTTCAGCAGAGAGCCCCATCCCCACAATTGCTCCTGTGATTTGACTTTGGTCAGCTTTGTTGACCAAGGTCTCCTTTTAGGAAGTACTCTGGCCAGGGATTGAAAACAACTGCGGGAACATGTCCCAGGGCTGCTTTAGTATCACACTTTGCAATATCACACTTCTATATGTTGGCATATATACGTTTGCAACACGCCAACAGCAGTGGCCTAAGGAAAAGGAGACCAGATAAGCATTTCTGCTATTGAGGGACATAGTCCACAAAAAAGAAAGAGTTTGAAGGTAAACTTTGAAACTCTTTTATTTCTTCTCTCCCTCAATAGTCAGCATGAGGGACTCTTTATTTAGAAATAAGTTTTTCTCATACTGACTATCAATGCATATTCCTTCCTTTTAGGCTCTGGAAAGGTCTGTTATAGATGTATAATCCCCTAAGCAAAACAAAAGCAAACCCAAAATGCAAAAAGATGCAAAAAATGCTAAAATGCGGAGGAGATACAGTATAGGAGATCAAAACATCAGAAAAGAAAAACACAGGGGAGGATAAACAAGGGCAGGAAAGAATGCACAAGAGAAGGCAAATAATTAACAAACAGCATATGCCGTATGGAGCAGCAGAGTCCGGCTCATCAGCAGCAAACAGTGGGCTCTTACCTGCCTGCAGGAACTCTGGCTGCCTCCACTTTGGGAATGAGAGAATACCGTGCCAGTGATACTCCCTATGTATATTTAGGGGGAATCTTTTGTAGCCAGCACATTTGAGGAAACAAAAATAAAAAAGAGGATGAGTTAATAGCATAAAAAAATAAAAGCCTAAACGAATGCCTTGCTTTTATTTTCTATTAGAATGGCATTGTCAAATATGGGTGCAGAAGACACCATATACACGAACCATACATAATAAATATAAGGATTATTTTTGAACAGGAGACCAATTTAAAACGTCAGTGTATTTTGGTTGGCGAATTTGGATGAATTCCTTCTGAGAATGAAGACATGAAATTGTTGGTCCAAATGCCAATGGCAAAGTTGCACAGTATAACCTGGGGAGACAACTGCAGTATCTGTGCTTTTCGTACCTATATTTGCACCTTTTGGTACAATTTTCTTCCTTTTGGATTAGATAAAGGGGGGTTAAAAAGTCTTTAATAGTTTACAAAATTCTACAAGAAATTTGAAGACTCAAAACACAAGAGTAAATTGTAAACATTTACAGTAAGTGGTCCTGACTCTAGAATATGCCAGGCTATCCTAAGAGATTTTCAATTAAAATTATTAAAATTCATCCAGGCTTCATTAAAGTATTTCAGCAGGTGCCACCTGGGAGCTACTTAGTTCACCTGAGACAAACAAAAAATTAGTCAGAATTTTAAGGTCTTGGTTGGTGACAGAGGAAGTGAAGATGTAATATGTTGCAGAGGGAAATATGGGGCTGCTGAGAAGATATTAGGGGAGTTCCTCAAAGACAAGCCTTTAGACTAATCTCATTTAATAGCTCATTAATAAACTTGGCAAAAAAAACTAAGAATGCTCAAATGAAACTTCCAGATTGAACAAATTTGGGAGGCTCCATCAACACAAACGAAAACCGCAATATCATACAGGAAGAATTGGATGACCTTGAGGACAGAAGTAATAGAAATGGGATGAAATTGAACAGTACAAAATGCAAGGTCATGCACTAAAGGACTAATAATGAGAATTTCTGCTAGAAGCTGTTGGGAATGACAAAGGATGAGAAAGACCTGGGTTTGCTAGTTGATTACAGGATAAATATGAGCCATAATATAATGCAACTGAAAAGGCAGATGCAATCCTGGGATTCATCACCTGTAATAGCACTAATAACGAGAGGAAAATATTAATGCCACTACACAAAGCACTGGTGAGGCATTATCTGAAATACAGCGCAAATTCTAGTTACCCATGCTCAAGAAGGGTTCATGCAAATTGGAGCTGAGAGAGCAGAGAGGACTATTATAATGATCAAGGGGCTGGAGAATTTCCAAGAGGAAACTAAAAGTGCTTGGCTTGTTCAGTCCAGCTAAATGAAGGCTTAACGTGGCATCGTTACCTTTCAGGAATAGTGTCCATGCCACCTATATAACCACATATATGTGTAGCAGTGACACAAGAAATACCTGCAAACTCCTATTGAGTTCACATAATTTGGGTATTACAGGATGTTTCTGATCACTGGAGTAAAGCTTCCTGAAGGAACGTTCCACTGAGAGCATTGGAGTAAAAATAAGAAACTAAAACGCATTTTAAAACCTTTAAGATGTAATTTCCAGTCTCTGAGTGCTGCAACATAACATGACCATTGTGGGGGAAAAATGGAGGGGCAGAGTGGTTTTGATATTCCTGATATATATTCTTGGATTTACCTGTCATCTCTTGCATCATTCCTTTGAGACCCAGGAAGGTGGAAAAAGAGATCACTTCACTATCCAAAAAGATGATGACAATAAATGGGGCATTAAAACACAATGAGGCAGTCTTTGGAGATAAGCAGTTAGTCAGGTTAGTGTCTTGAAAAGATAATGAAGTTCATGG